>JBBBDQ010001602.1:310000-320000 GCA_037127315.1 Ascarosepion bandense | reverse complement strand
AACAATTTAGAAAAACTTAATAAAAAGTTGGACAGACAGACAGACAGACTTTGTATTATAGAATAAAACTAATTTAAAAGAATACTTGCTGCCTAAATGCAAATTAGTGTGAAGAGAAAATGATGAAAAGAAAAAAATAGCCATTACATTTGATGCACACACATTCACATACAAATATATATGTGCACACGCACAGACATGCAAACACATGCATGCATACACACACATACATGCAAAAAGAGAAACATCAACACCAATAATTAAATCATCCCACCCACATAAATTAATTATATCATCAAATTTAGTATTAAAAAAAAAAATTATGAAAACAGTAGTTAATTGCTCTTAAACTTCCCGAAGAGGGGATTGAACAAATAGAAAAAAAAATAATCTAAGAAAGTCTAGTCTTAATGTATCAAACATAACATCAATCAGCCAGATGATAAATATTTGTATTAATCCTATCTATCTATCTATCTATCTATCTATCTATCTATCTATCTATCTCTCTATCTATCTATCTTCTATCTATCTATCTCTCTCTCTCTATCTATCTATCTATCTCTATCTATCTATCTCTCTATCTATCTATCTATCTATCTATCTATCTATCTATCTATCTATCTATCTATCTATCTATCTATCTATCTCTATCTATCTATCTATCTATCTATCTATCTATCTATCTATCTATCTATCTATCTATCTATCTATCTATCTATCTCTCTATCTATCTATCTATCTATCTATCTATCTATCTCTCTATCTCTCTATCTATCTATCTATCTATCTATCTATCTATCTATCTATCTATCTATCTATCTATCTATCTATATATATATATATATATATACATAGTACACTTGGTATACTATCCAGGTAAATTCCGATAGAGACAAACTCAAGAGAACTCAATGTTAAATTCATTTATTTAATTTAACAGAGTAATATAATTTATAAAATATTTTAGATTATTACAATGGGTAATACATATTTCACGGTGTCCTGATGTTATTATTGCTACAAGCTGCGGTAATAACATCAGGATGCGGTGAAATATGTATTACCCATTGTAATAATCTAAAATATTTAATATATATATATATATATATATATATATATATATATATATATATATATATGAATAGAATAAGTAAAGAACAGATAGGAAAAAGTGTCTTTAATGTGACACATTTTGCTATAACAAGCTTCTTCAGAGATTTTTTGATGATGAATGATTAAAGTTTGGTTTTTAAAAAATCTTTGAAGAAGCTTATTAAAGTGAAACATGTTTAAGACACATTTTTCCTACTTGGTCTTTACTTATTTTATTCAACTTGTTGGATTTTAATCCATATGTTTAACACACACACACACACACACATATATATATAGAGGGAGAGGAATGCCTCGAATATTACAGAGAATGTGTTTACATTAAAAGATACACATTAATTGAAAATGCATTAATCAAATATAAACAAAATTAACAAACAAAATTTTAGCCTATTTTTCAGTTTTTAATTTCAAAACTTTTCTTTATAAATCAGTGACTATAAAAAAATAAATTTTCAATTACTATGGTTAAAATGAAGAATGTTTTACCACACTAATCAAGTATTGTACATGTACTTATCAAATTTTGATATGAAAAAATTTCTGCACACCAATTGAAAAACACATTAATCGAATGCACATTAATCTGTGGCTGTGGATTCTTATATATATATATATATATATATATATATATATATATATATATACGGTACTGTGCAAAAGTATTAGGACAAGAACTATTTTATCTTTTATGAAGCATTTTGACAGAAAATAAACAATTTAATTAAAGTAATTTGATTTGCTTAACAAATGCTTTAACGAGAAAAAAATACTTGTATACTTGTTACAACATGAATTTAAAACTTAGTATAATAGACTTTTGCTTTGAAATAATAAAATAATTGCGACAATTTACCAATCGCACCTAGTATGTGTGTGTGTGTGTGTATATATATATATATATAGTACTGTGCAAAAATATTAGGACAAGAACTATTTTATCTTTTATGAAGCATATTAACAAAAAATAAACAATTAAAGTAATTTTATTTGATTTACTCAACAAATGCTTTAACAAGATAAAAATACTTGTTACAAAATAAATTTAATATTTAGTATAATAGCCTTTTGCTTTAATCACAGCTTTCATTCTGTCTGGCATTGACATCACAAGCTTCTTCAATGTATCTAATGGTATATCCTGCCAAGCAGCTTGTATTTGTTCCCCAAAGTGTGTCTTGTGAAGTAACATTAGATTTATCAATTTTTTTATCCAAAATATCCCATAGATCTTCAATAGAATTAAGATCAGAGCTTTGTAGGGGCCAATTCAAATTTGGAAGCCTTTCTTCCTCTTTTTTTAGTTAAATAATTCTTAAAGGTTTGGCTTTCCACCCTGTATTTGAATTTTAGTGAGGTTTGTAGGAAAATCATCCCTGTCCTACTAGTTTTGCATACTACCAGGAGTGTGCAAAAGTGTCATGACGGGTGATTTCAAACTTTATTTTGATGCTTCATAAAAGATAAAATATAAAATAGTTCTTGTCCTAATATTTTTGTATAGTACTGTATATACTTTATAAATTCAATCTTTGAAAAAATAAAATAGCTAAATGAAAAGAGAGCTTAATACTGTTTTTAAATAATTATGAATTAATAATTGTTTTGGTTTTTTTTTTTGCACTTTCATTGACTAAGTGGCATGAACCCTCAAATTTACAGTATTTAATAGTGGAAATGGAGTTTTGAAGTTTTTTTTAAAAAAAAAAGAAATATGCTCACACGGTTTCTAGTCATGCATGTCATGTGATAGCTTCTAAAGAACGCTCCTTTTCTAAAACATAAAATAAATTATGCTACTATCAAAACATGAAAAAAAAATTACCAACATCAAAAACATAATAATAATGGCCAGTGAAGTGGCTGAAAGTGTTTGGAAAGTTAATCAATAGTGAACATTTGTACATTCCTTATCTATAGTGAAAAGGAGACATGTAAAAAATACTGGAAAAATTAGATGAAAAATTAATAAAATCTTTCTTGTTAGTCGTTTTCAACAAAACATGTTTACAAGATAGATTGCTGTTGAAATATATATATATATATAAACAAATTCTTTCTACTGCCACACCAATTTACTGTTATTTTTAAAAAGGATCATTTTTTATTAAGGAAGATACAAAAGTATCTCAATTATAAAGGGAAAATAAAAATAAAACAAATAAGAGAGGGATTTTAAGACCCCTTTTGGCCAACACATCTTCAGAAACAAATCGTCAACAATTAAAACAACTTGACAATTTCTTGACAACTTCTTTGTTGTAATTGCCGACAATTTTTTTCTGAAGATGTCGTCGGCAAAAGGCATCTTAAAATCCCGCTCTTATTTTTTTTATTTTCCCATTTTCATTGAGATACTTTTCTATCTTTCTTAATAAAAATTGATCCTTTTAAAAGCAATATATATATATATATATATATAGCTTGTGATATTATTTTTAGTGTATACCCATGTTTGAGCAGACACCTTGTTCCAAGCAGTATGTATTTCATTTACTGGCTTGCACATTAATGAAAATTTAATATAGAAAATGTCCTCTCTAGCAAGATTTGAACTTGTATCCTCCTTTGCAGGAGAAACCACTGTGTGATTCAGCATGCATTAACCATATGGCTATGAAGCGTTTCACAATCAAAAAAAGGTTCTATTTTGCCTTTAAATCACAGTCATTCTTTCAGATTTTCTCAAAAGGCATATCTACTCAGTTTCATGTTCAAAATTAAAACAAAGCAATTTCTCAAGAATTAATGGATTTTGATCTGACATATTTTTCTTCAAGCATTTTGTTTAATGTATGGCCATATTTGAGTACACTTATTAAAGATAGGATGTGAATTGTGGTGCAGTGGATATCAGCTCAGAACGAGAAATTGGAGAGGCAAATTTAAGTTCCAGTTGAATTTGTTGCATTCACTTACACACAAATACTCTTGGAAAAGGTATTATTCTATCTCTTCTCCCTCTGACTATGGGTTAAATAGCATGACAGATTGGGTTCTATAACCTTAGTTGGTGACTATTCTACAACAGAAAGTCACCTACTATGGGAAAAACTTCTGCTCAGTCAGTCATGTTTCTTTTGAGACATGATTACCCAAGCATGTATCACATATGGCACTTAACTAACTATTAAAGATAATGTGCTCTCTGACATGAATCAAACTGACATTTCAAAAATGTAAATGGAGCATCTACTGAAAAATATGTATCCACTAAAAAATATTTGTGTGTGTTAAAGAACAGAACACACGCCACTTACTTGTCAGCAAATGGTGTGGGTTCTTTAACATATTAAATCTGCATATTCGGTTCATTTGTGTTGGGTGTGAATTGTCCAACCAGCCACTATTCAGCTAGAGTGTGTGTGTGTGTATATATATATATATATACATAAAGTTTTCCTTTATATATATATATATATATATATATATATATATATATATATAAAGGAAAACTTTATCCATCACCTAAAGTGATTATAAATTATGATATATTTCATTGAGTTAAATGCTCATCTTTTCAAACCACGATTTCATTTGAATTGAAGGAAATTTAAACCAAACAAAATTCAAGATGGGCATATTAGCTCATAGAAATTAATTATAATTTATAACCAATTTAAATGACGTATTTTCCTTTACGTATATCATATTGCTCTGGATAATATCCATTGAGCTCTCTATACAGATCTATTGCCTAATATTTTATATTAAATAGATCTTTTTCCTCTCCATTTATAGACTTCCCATCAGCTTATATATTCCCTGTTCATCATAAAATGAACAAACATACCAGTTAAGCATTTCAGCAACTTCGTTTTGTTATGAAGTATCGTGCTATGTTACAAATGAAAACTACAAAATTAGTTTCTCATGTATAACATTAAGATTTATTTTACTATGGACTTTGTTGGTTACCATCAGTCAGTGTGTGTTGGTGGGTGTGTCTTTCTGCAGTCCTGGGCCCTCATCTGGATGTGAACTTTACATTCTTGTGTGTGACATCTGAGGGTCTGCCAATCTACTCTCTGGGTTGGGTGTTTATATATCTGCCTGTAATAAGGTTCTTTCCCATGTTAGCAAGCAAGGTGCAGCTGGGCTGATCATGTGGATTTGCACTTGGTGGCCAGGAAGTTACATCACATGTACACCCGAGCTTCACTGACATCACACTGCGTGAAAAGTCTATTCCGTCATCAGCTGTTGTTAGAAAAATAAAAATGAAAACAATGTTGACCAAAGTTGACATTTTCTTTTCTTTTCTTTTTTTTTTGTGTGTGTGTGTGTGGTGGGGGGAGGCAGTGTAACAAAAAAGAAGCTGTCAATGAACTGTACGAACTGTTGGAATGGCAACATAAAAGAAGAGAAAAGTGGAAGAAGAAAGAGAAAGATTAAGTGAGATTATAGAGAAGAGAGAGAGAGAGAGAAGAGAGAGAGAGTTAGTACAAAAATAGGTGAAAAGTGAGAGGGAGAGAGAGAGAGAATGAGGGAGAGATGTGAATGAAGAGAGAAAATTAAATTGTAGAGAAGAGAAAAGTGAGAGAGTGGGGAGGAAATTATGGAGATAGAGAGAAGAGAATTGAGGGAGAGATGTGAATAAAGACAGAAACAGTAGTTAAAATTAGAGAGGTGAGAGAAAAGAGAGAGAGAGAGATTGTAGAATAATAGTGACAGTGAGAGAGTAGAGAATTGAGGGAGAGTAGTAGTTGGAAAGAAAGACAAAGATAATAGAGACGTGAGAGAGAGTTGGTAGAGAAGTGAGAGAAAAGTATGAGAGAGAGAGAGAGAGAGAGAAAGTGAAATCATAGGGATAGTTGGTAAAAGTAGAAAATTGAGGGAGAGATGTAGATGATGAGAGACAGAAACTATGCAGGAGACTGCTGGTGGAGTAAGTAACAGAGAGAGAGAAAGAGAGAGAGAGAGAATTGGAAGTAAGTGATGGGGAGACAGAAAGTGTTATAAGAAAGAGAGAGATAGAGAAGTTAGGGAGAGAAGTGGATGAAGAGAGAAGAAGATAAGATGTTAGACTAGAGAGCATTGGTAGAGATGTGGGTGGAGAGTGACAGAGAGAGAGAAAGCTGGATGAAAAAAAATGGTTTCATACTTTTCTCAAAAAGCATATGCGTAAAAGTGAATGCAAAGTATCACAGAATTTGATCTCAACTCACCAACTCTACTTTCTCCACTGATGACCATTGAGCTAACCACACACTTGATTCATTTTAAAATGCCATGTCTCTTCCGGATGTGGGCAATCATAACTCTCCACAGATTCCTCGTCTTTATTATCTAGGAATTTTTTTTTTTTTTTTCAGTTGGAGTAGATAGATCTATCTATCGCCTGGTTCACACTCCACCCACATCTATTGAACAGGTTAAGAGGCTCATCCCTTGTTCCCTGTTTAGGATGTGGTTTTTGGCTTTCTCTTTTCCAATCTTTTCACTATTACGTAGCCCCCTGCACATCAGTGGCGTTACCGCCTTGCTCGAGGTGATACAATTAAAAAAAAAAAATATTAATTGTAGAAGTCACGGTAACTTACTAAGAACATCAAGGCTGCCTTGTAAACTATCATATGATAGTTTACAAGGCAGCCGTGATGTTCCCAGTAAGTTACCTTGATTTCTACATCTCCCTCCCTTCCCCATTAAGTGGGGTTAGTGGCCATTGAAGAAGGACCAGTTCCTTATAGGGCTACAATCAGAGGAGAGGAAAAAGAGAAAAGAAAAATACAGTACAAGGGATGTTGAAGAAAGGGTTTTTCAATTGGAGTAGATAGACTAAACTATCGTCCGGTTCACACTCCACCCACATCTATTGAACAGGTTAAGAGGCTCGTCCCTTGTTCCCTGTTTAGGATGTGGTTTTTGGCTTTCTCTTTTCCAATCTTTTCACTATTACGTAGCCCCCTGCACATCAGTGGTGTTACCGCCTTGCTCGGGGTGATACGATTAAAAAAAAAAAAAAAAAAAAAAAAAAAAATTACCAAGCATTCTTGCAAACAATAGTAAAGTAGTTTCCTGTTTCCTTCTCCATGGTTTTGAATTGAGAGTTTTGCCTCTCTCAGAATAGTTTCTATCCAAGGCTAAAGAGCTCTGTCTACTATGCATGTAATTCATAGAGGAAGAAGAGAAAGTTTTTTTTTAAGGCTATTTGTACAAAAGTGAACACAGAAGGTTAGGCTAGAATTTGAACTCAGTTCACTTATACCATGCTGTTAACCATTAGGCTATCCACACATCGATTGAATTCTAATAAATTCATATGTAATCTAAATCTTGGAATAATGTTATAAACTTGAAGTGATTGAGTCCGAAAGTGTATGTGCATACATGCGTGCGCATCTTGTTGAAGGTTGACATGGAAACGTTTTTTGATGTTTGGATAGTCTAGGCATTGAACACTAATTTATTGGTTTGGTAGGTGCTTGTCTTTTGGTCTTTTGTTATTTCTTAGTCTGATTTTTTTTATCTAAGGATTTTGCTATTAATATTTTCCCTTCATTTATTTTTTTTTGGTAGATAGTTTGTTGGTTACACCAAAACAAGAATTAACAAATCTATTTTTTTAATCCAACATTTTTATTATATAATGTGTGTGTGTGTGTGTGTGTGTGTGTGTGTGTGTGTGTGTGTGTGTGTGTGTGTGTGTAAAAATATAACTAAAAATATATATGTCAAAAGACAGTATGAATAAAGACAAAAAGGAAAACTTATTTTAACCAATGCATTTCATCCTCTGAGTGAGTCTAAAGATTTTGTTATATAACAAGTATTTATGCTCCAAAATAAAAATGCTAGTTTTGAAGAATTTTTAAATTTAAGAATGCTCATAATATACTTCAGGTTAACTATGGAGGATGCTAAGTGACATAATTTAATATCTAATAAACAAAGTGGGTAAATGTTGTTAATTTATTTTTTATTTTTATAATGTAATCATTTATATTATTTTAATTTGAGATTAATTTATGTATTATAATTTTTTAATTGTAGAAAGCTTTGTAATTGTTTACTTTTATACATTTAATTGTTTATACTTTTATACGTTTGCATTTTAATTAAAAACAAAAAATTATTGTCATTTATGTTGTCTTGTGAAAGTAGCATTTCTTACAGGAAAGAAAATATTTGAAAAAATCTATGGTGCAAATATATATTTTGATAAGATACAATAGTGACATTCTCAATAATTTTCTAAGTAAGTTACTTTCTCTTTTAATAAGCCTGGCATTTTTTAGATCAAAATTGTGATAGAACTTATTTCTATGTATGACTAATGAAGGCATTTGACAAATTGATGTGCATAAGGTGATTTTTGTATCCTGCAGGCACACACATATATGTACAGGGTGTAAAGGATGGATCGCCGTTTAAATTAAACAAAAATGAAAATAACACTGACCTCTCATTTTAACAGATATAGAGGTTGCGATGGATAAATTGTTGTCTAAATGAGGCCAAAATGAAAATAACACTGACCTCTCATTTTAACAGATATAGAGGTTGCGATGGATAAATTGTTGTCTAAATGAGGCCAAAATGAAAATAACACTGACCTCTCATTTTAACAGATATAGAGGTTGCGATGGATAAATTGTTGTCTAAATGAGGCCAAAATGAAAATAACACTGACCTCTCATTTTAACAGATATAGAGGTTGCGATGGATAAATTGTTGTCTAAATGAGGCCAAAATGAAAATAACACTGACCTCTCATTTTAACAGATATAGAGGTTGCGATGGATAAATTGTTGTCTAAATGAGGCCCAAATGAAAATAACACTGACCTCTCATTTTAACAGATATAGAGGTTGCGATGGATAAATTGTTGTCTAAATGAGGCCAAAATGAAAATAACACTGACCTCTCATTTTAACAGATATAGAGGTTGCGATGGATAAATTGTTGTCTAAATGAGGCCAAAATGAAAATAACACTGACCTCTCATTTTAACAGATATAGAGGTTGCGATGGATAAATTGTTGTCTAAATGAGGCCAAAATGAAAATAACACTGACCTCTCATTTTAACAGATATAGAGGTTGCGATGGATAAATTGTTGTCTAAATGAGGCCCAAATGAAAATAACACTGACCTCTCATTTTAACAGATATAGAGGTTGCGATGGATAAATTGTTGTCTAAATGAGGCCCAAATGAAAATAACACTGACCTCTCATTTTAACAGATATAGAGGTTGCGATGGATAAATTGTTGTCTAAATGAGGCCAAAATGAAAATAACACTGACCTCTCATTTTAACAGATATAGAGGTTGCGATGGATAAATTGTTGTCTAAATGAGGCCAAAATGAAAATAACACTGACCTCTCATTTTAACAGATATAGAGGTTGCGATGGATAAATTGTTGTCTAAATGAGGCCAAAATGAAAATAACACTGACCTCTCATTTTAACAGATATAGAGGTTGCGATGGATAAATTGTTGTCTAAATGAGGCCAAAATGAAAATAACACTGACCTCTCATTTTAACAGATATATTTACCAAAGTTACACAAAAATATCTTGAAACGATAAAGAGTAAATTTATTCAATAAAATCGCCACTGGCATCAACCATAGCCTCTAGATGACTTCAGAATCTCCTTGTTTAAGTTGTTGAATGTTTCCTAATTCCTTGCCTTTAGTCTATCTTTGGTGTTACAAGGAGTTTTGGTGGATTTTTGCTCAACTGTGCCCCTGTTGTGACGTAGCTTGATCACATGACCAAGTTCACTTATATATAAAAAGTGTGTCAGTTGAACTCGGCAGTTAGTTACCGTGATTACTTACTAACTCAACCACCCATTTTGTTGCGACTTAGTACGGACTATTTATATTGTATCTACCGAATAAAGGTATTATTCCAACATCTGCATATTG
>JBBBDQ010001602.1:35000-305000 GCA_037127315.1 Ascarosepion bandense | reverse complement strand
AGGAGCAAGAGAAGAATGGGAATACAGGTGTGATGACAGTTGCAAAGGTAGAGAGAAAGGAAAAGATATACAGGGTGATGTAGAAAGAACTAGAGTCAAGTGGTTTAGAGATGGGTATTGACATTACATTTAAATTCCTGGAGGTTGTAGCTGTCAGGAAAGCAAGAATATGGAAGTGAGTTCCACAGGCGGGAAGTGCAAGAAAAGAAGCTGCTGGAGCAGAATTGTTGTCTGCATTTGGTTGATCTAACTGTGAACGGGTGAGATCCAGTTACCAGTCTTTTTGCACGAGTAAACACCTGTTGCAGAGGCACCAGTGACTTAAGTTCATTGGAGTAGAAGCCATGAAAGTATTTATAGAACAGAGAGAGGGAAGCCACATCCCGTCGGTGAGAAAGTCGGTACCTATCAGATTACTGATTCTTCTTTGGAGCCTCTCAAGAACACTGAGATGAACAGCGGGGGCGCCTGACCATATATTACAGCAGTATTCCATGTACGGACAGATGGTTTGTTTTTTTATATGCGCTAGATGGAGTCAGGTGGAAAAACATCCTGGCTTGACACGGTGACGCAACCTTCCTAGTAGTGGATTTATTCAACAGATTATAGGCAACTATGTACACTACCAAAGTATGGTACCTTTGCTTATTATAAGATGAACAATAATATTTGTATGAATAGATATTAGAGTTTTAGCAACATTTTTCCAGAAAAAAGATATTTTCTAGTTTTTATCATTTTCGAAACATTTCACATGTTCATTAAATATTTTATCTTCAAGAAATTGTATTTTTCTCTTTTTCGACCGTGTTTGTTTTTTTTTGTTTTATTTTATGAGAGTAAAAATAACTTGCACTTTTGACTATGAAATACTATGCGTACTTATTTGATTTTTTGTATCTTTGTTTAATTGTACTTAGTTCTTCTATTGCTTCGATGTTAAGTTCCAACGTCAAATCTCTTGAATGGTAGACAGGATACGATAATATTTAAAGCATTCTTTTAGACTTAATTAATTAGAATATATAATATTCTTATTTTTATCCCTTTTTCATTCCTGTCTTTGCACATGATTATTTTATTGTATCTTCCTGTGTCCAATCTATTGAATGGTAGACAAAATACAAAAATATTTAGAGCATTAGTTTAGATTTAATTAATAAAATCTATAATATTCTGATTGTTATACCCTTCTTCATCCCTGTCTTTGTTCATGATGATTTTGTTGTATCTTTGAAAGTCTAATCTATTTTTTTTTAAAATCATTTCACCCCAAGCAAGGCAGAAATGCCACTGATGAGGCGGGGGGGGGGGGGGGGTGCTACATAACTGTAAAAAGATTAATTAGAAGAGAGTGAGGAGTACAAACTAGTTAGAAAGGAGCAATAGAAAGCTGAGAATGCAGGTGTGATGACAGATACATAGGTGGAGAGAAAGGGAAGGATATACGGGGTGGGGAGAGAGCTAGAGTCCAGTGATTAATAGATGAGTATTGACATTGCATTTAAATTTCTGGAGGTTGTAGCCGTCAGGAAAGCAAGAATATGGGAGTGAGTTCCACAGACGGGAAGTGCGAGAGAAGAAGCAGCAGGAGTAAAATTGTCGTCTGCATTTGGCTAAACCTGACTGTGAATGGGTGGGACTCAGTTGCCAGTCTGGTTGCACGTGTGAACACCTGTTGAGGAGGCACCAGTGACTTAAGTTTGTCCGAGAAGAAGAGAAATTTATAGAACAAAGGGAGGCCACATTTCGACAGTGGGGAAGTGGCTGCAGTTGAGCCGCCAGATCAGTACCTATTACATTACAGACTCTCCTTTGGAGACTGTCGAGAACACTGAGGAGAACAGCAGGGGGTGCCTGACCATAAATGGCAGCAGTGCTCCATGCACGGACGGATGGTTGACTTGTATATATGCAGGATGGATTCAGGCGGAAAAAACATCCTGGATCAACATAGTGACCCAAACTTCTTAGCAGTAGATTTAGCTATGGATTCAATATAGTGGTTCCATTTGAGGTCTGAGGAGAGGGTAAGGCCGAGGAGTTGTAGTGTATTGCTCTCAGGGAGAATCGCTTGGTCCATGCTATTGAATGGTAGACATGATAAATAGAAAATTACTTTAGATGTAAATAATTTGAATCTAACAGTAATCTGATTCTTATACCCTTCTTCAGTACAGTTTTTATAAATGATGTGATTTTATTGTAAGTTGCAAAGTCCAAAGTATTGAATGGTAGACAGACTACAAAAATGCTTAAAGCATTATTTTACATTTAATTAATTAGAATGTATAATGTTCTGATTTTTATACCCTTCTTCATTACAGTCTTTGCATATAATGACTTCATTGTATCTTCCAAAGTCTAATCTATTGAATGGTAAACAATAAAATAATATTTAGGGCATTATTTTAGATTTAATTAATTAGATTATATAATAATCTGATTTTTGTACCTTTCTTCATTACAGTCTTTGCATTTGATGATTACACTGTATCTTCCAAAGTCTAATCTATTGAGTGGTAGACAGGATACAAAAATATTCATAGCATTATTTTAGACTAGCAGTATAGCCTGGCGTTGCTCGGGTGTAATGAAAGCTTTAAAACTAATCCATGGTCCTGGAGCTCAGACTCAGCCTAAAGAATATTTGTGTGAAGTTTGGTGAGAATCGGATAAAAATTGTGGATTTGTATAAAGGACATACAGACAGATAAACAGGCACACACACAAACATCTTGCCTTTTATATATATATATATATATATATATATATATTATCGATTTTCTGCACTATTATAAGAACTGCAACCTTGAAACTTCTGAATATTGTTTCTTATGTCTTTGTCTATGAGTGTATCAAATTTGATTAAAATCAGACCACTTCTTCTATAACCCGATTTTTTTGATTATTGATTTTGATATTTATTGATGGTACCTCGACACAAAACCTAGCTAAGAACACTCGCAGACGCTTATGGTACAACTGTGTAAATTTTCAAGAGAATCGGTCATCTGTTTTGGAGTCTATAGGTAACGGGGACACACACACACACACACACACACACACACACACACACACACACACACACACACACAGTTCCATTTATAAATAAGTTTAGATTTAATTGTTTAGAAACTATCATATTCTGATTTCCACACCTTTTTTCATTCCTGTCTTTGTAAATAATGATTTCACTGCATCTTCCAATATCTAATCTATTGAATGGTAGGTAAGATACAATAAGATTTAAAGCATTGTTTTAGATTTAATTGACGAAAATTTATAATATTGTTTCTTATTAATTTCCTTCATTTTATCTTTGTATATTAAGCTTTACTTGTATCTTCCAATGTCTAATCTATTGAATGGTCGACAGGATACAAAGAATATTTAAAACGTTATTTTTGATTTAATTGATGATATTCTGTAATATTATGATCTAATTTGTATTATACAGAAAAAAAAACATTGTAATTCTACATTTAAATTTCGTATTCCATACACCTTTTTTGAATCCCCCTTGCAGCTGTTTCGACTTTTAATAGTAATTACTTCTTCAGTTATTTCATTCCTGTGACAATCAATGCACCCACATTTTTAACATTACCATCGTACAAACTAGCAAGAAAACAAAACGGAATCTTGGCCTACATAAAATTATTCATTTACCCAACCCCAGACCATGTCTTTTAATATTAGATAAAGTTCAATTGTGGTTTTTGGAGATTGCCTTTAAACATGGATGACTTTTTCTTGTGAGGGTGTAAGAATTTCTTGTCTTTTTTTTTTTTTAATCATGTCACCCCGAGCAAGGCGGTAACGCCACTGATGTGCAGGGGGCTATGTAAGAGTGAAAAGATTGGAAAAGAGAAAGCTGAAAACCACATCCTAAACAGGGAACAAGGGATGAGCCTCTTCACCTGTTCAATAGACGTGGGTGGAGTGTGAACCGGGCGATAGTTTAGTCTATCTACTCCAATTGAAAAAAAAAAAAAATGAAAAGATTGGAAAAGAGAAAACCGGAAACCACATCCTAAACAGGAAACAAGGGATGAGCCTCTTCACCTGTTCAATAGACGTGGGTGGAGTGTGAACCAGGCGATAATTTAGTCTATCTACTCCAATTGAAAAAAAAAAAAAATGAAAAGATTGGAAAAGAGAAAACCGGAAACCGCATCCTAAACAGGGAACAAAGGATGAGCCTCTTCACCTGTTCAATAGACGTGGGTGGAGTGTGAACCGGGCAATAGTTTAGTCTATCTACTCCAATTTTCTCTCTCAAGCTGGCTGATAAGTTACGTCTGCACTTCCTCCCCCAATTTACATGTCAAATAGGGTTCATTGACATTCTGTATGAGGTAAGAATCAGCACTTTGCAGCTGTGATTGCTCTGGTGTGTCTCTTAATACAAAATCTATTTTGTTATCTCTTACGGTCATCCAGTACATATTGGGGTCACCACATATCAACTTCTTTTTGCTCAAAAGTTCCTTATTGACATTACATTTGATTTAAATGATCTGGTATTTCTCAGCCTCAATCACATACATTTATATAAAATCTAGTAGTAATAAAGCTCAAGTTTTCCAGAAATTTCTAAAAAATCATGTAGCAAGTGAATAATTATATGCATAAAATTATTACCATTTTCCAAATTGCATTAATTGAATCTTACATTGATTAGAGTTCCATATACTGTATTTACCTACATGATCAAATCACCCCTTAATATTACTACATCTGGTTAGTCACATGATAATTTTTTATATTATTTAGCATTTGTATATGTATCAGACCAAACAGGACAAAAAAAAACGGTCATTATTAAAAACGAAAAAGGTAATTATTCAAAGCAAAAGAGGAAATTGTTAAAGATAAAAGAAAATTATTAAAGATAAAAAGGAATTATTAGAGACAAAAGGGAAATTAATAAAGAAAAAGGGAAATTAGCAAAGGGGAAAATTTAGTGTACGATTTGTTGCTTAACCTTTTATTACCCATTGTCTCACTGTATTTAGGAAAGTTCTCGACAAGATGGAGTGGCCCACCCACACAGGAATAACTTCGAAGTTTCTGAGAGGAATTTTAAAATTTTTCTTGTTGTTTTATTTACATATTTTTGTTTCTTAAATTCTAATACCCTGCCATTCTATTGAGCATTTTGTTTATTGAAATTTGCTTCAGTTTATTTATTTAATAATTAGTTATGAATTAAAACAAATTATTGTACATTTATTCAAGTTTAAAAACCTTGTTTTTTTAAGTATGCTTCAGTCTATTTAATATTTAGTTACAAATTAAAAGAAACTATTGTTTATATATTCAAGTTTAAAACTTTGTATTTATTGAAGTATGCTTCAGTCTATTTAATATTTAGTTACAAATTAAAAGAAACTATTGTTTATATATTCAAGTTTAAAACTTTGTATTTATTGAAGTATGCTTCAGTTTATTTATTCAATAATTAGGTATAGATTAAGGCAAATTATTGTACATTTATTCATCTTTAAAATTCATCAACATTTTCTTTTGCTATTAAATTTGTTAAACATCTCTCTAAAAATAATCTATGTAAATGTCTATGAACTGATATTGAAAAAAATAAATTTTCAATAATATATATATATTTTTTAGAATGTACTTTTTGAGTCTGACAATCCTGTCATGGTGGGGAATGACATTCTGATTTATAATGAAAAGGGTGCATTTGAGAACCACCCCACTAGTGGAATATATTTTAAGATATATATATTTTTTATACTTGATGAGTGTTAATTGCATTTTAATATGATGTATAAACCTCTTTTTTTTCTATGTATATCATCAATAGAATAATATTTAATGCTTGTCTGGTATAAAAAAATATGTTGCAATAATGAATCAATTTATACTAAAAGATTAGATAACGTGTAGTAGGTGGGTTTAAAAATTTTGATTCTGGTGTAGCAAAGTGATGGAAAAACACATAGTTGGGTGGGTGGGGTTGTCATTGTATCAGAGAGGTCTATTCATTTTTTATTCATATGTTTATCTTGTTTGTTTTGACCTCAGTGTTTATTAGCAGTTATTGTGGCAAAACAACAAAATAATGACTATATTAGTAACTAAAATAAACAAACAAATAGTATGAAATCAGGAAAATCATCATCATCATCATCATCATCATCATCATCAACAACAACAACAGCTATATCAATAATAATGGTAATAATATCATAGCCAGGTCGTAGTGTTGCTGTGCGATGAAGCTTCTGACCAGTAAATTAAAATGTTTTTTGTTTCGAAAAGATATTAATCTGAAATTTTTTTTAAACATTGTCATATTTAACAGACAGGAATGAATCCCTTAATATTGGATAACATAAATTTCTGTCTTTTTAGTTGTATGGCTCAACAGCAAATATTTTCAGATGTTACGAAATTTTATGGTTCAATTGTGAATAAAATTTTATGGTTCAATTGTGAATAAAATTTTATGGTTCAATTGTGAATAGCAGAAACTTCTGCTGTAGTCAGTGGGTTAGAAAAAAGTTTGTCAATGACTAAAACTTTTGTACAAGTTTCAACAGCTACTTGCACACATTTTGGTCAAAGCAGTTGAATTAGTTACAAGAGCAAAATCGTTATATGGCCCACCGCGTTAGTGAACTAAGTGTATGTTTCCTACTGATGTTGAAGCCTGAATAAAGGCAAAAATTTCTAAGGCTGATCTTCAAGGTATATTCAAAACATCATTTAAAAAATTTCCATAACGTTTCATATACAGAATTTATCTTGCATATTTATAAGTCTACAAAAATTTGATGTCTACTACCCCCAACACCCTTTCTCGACCTGTAGGTGGGGGGTTAAACCTGATTGGGAGCCCCAGGCAGTGATTTGTGATCTTTGTTATCTTATCAACATTTTCTTTTTTCATTGACAGAAATAATAATACAAAGCGTGCTAGAGATTTTTTTTTTCTTGCCAGAATCTATTTTACTTATTTATACATCTACCATTTGTACTTGTTTTGAATATTGCTGCAACACCTGGTATGGTGTTTCTGCTAGATATTTAGAGATTTGTGATAAAATCCAAAGAAAGATATGCAATGTTACTGGTCCTGACCTGGCATCATGACTTAAAACAAACGAGAAGAAAATTAATAATAAATATAAGGAAGAGACAAATGGGGTTCCTGGGACACGTAATGAAGAAGGTGAGCCTAGAGAACTTGATACTCACAGGTCAGCTAAATGGAAGAAGCAACAGGGGAAAACAATGCAAGACGTACTTGTTAGGTTTGAGCAAATGGTTGATGTAGTGGGGCTTGGAAGAGATACCAAAAGAAAAAAAAACGAGAGTGATAAGAGACAGAGCCAAGTGGAAGTCTATGATCGCCTACCTCCTGAAGGGACACAGCACATGAAGAAGAAGAATCTAGACATTATGAATTTAAGTGCAGTACTAGATTGGCAGCTAGGTCTCATCATTTTACAGTTGAAATGACTAAATGTAAGTTAAATGCTGACAATTTATTTTCTCATATTTTTCTCTTGCATTTCTGTAGTGGGGGAGGTAAACCTGATTGGGAGCCCCAGGCAGTGATTTGTGATCTTTGTTATCTTGTCAGCATTTGCTTTTTTCATTTACAGAAATAATAATACAATACGTGCTAAAGATTTTTTTTCTTGCCAGAATCTATCTTACTTATTTATATGTCTACCATTTGTACTTGTTTTGAATATTGTTGCCACATCTGCAGTGGCAATTCTGGGTGGTGGCAGAAAGGGGCCAAGCTCCCCCCATCTTGGCTGCACCCCTTTTATAAGCTTCAGCACTTTTCCCTTTGTGTTTTTTTTTTCCGTTTTTTTTTTCAAAAAATCAGAGCAGACAAATCACAGTTCTGCTAGTATTGACGCTAGTAGTATTGACGCTAGTAGTAACCCATTGATTTTATTTTGAAATTAACTTTTCCCAACAGCTTGAGAGTAGAAAAGAGGGAAAGTGTAGATTAAAACTCCACTACTATGAATGAAAAGTTATTCTGTTTAATTTAATGAAGTAATGAAGTAACAAACTTATACTCAAACTCATTCTAAGTTGTGTATACAATAGGGGGGTGTAGTATGAAAATGAAGACGCTGCTTGAGTTTGCCCCCCGCCTCCTCAGAAAAATTTTGGCACCTAAAAGCCCCCACCACCATTTTCAGAGTTACTACACAATTGCCACTGGAAATGGTAGATCACATTGGTAAGTTTACATTTAATTTCAACAGGACAAGTTTCCTTGGATCTGTAATTGCAAGAGGATACAATACCGGGTTTAATACTGGTTCCGTAGAATATATATACACTACCGGCCATAATTATTAGGCCACCCCAGTGTTTTAAAAAAATGTTGTATTTCATACTATTTTTTAGTATTTATTGCCAAATGAATAATTTTAAATGAAAATAGAATGGTTCTTTTGTTAATGCTGCACAATAACATGTGCATCAAATGAACTGTCATGGAGAAACGATATTATTTAAATTATTTCAAAGTAGCTTCTTGACTATATGGTTGGACTTTGCTGAAAACATTTATTCATTTTTAGCAGAGAAATCACATTGTTCTGCTAGTATTGACGTTAGTATTAACCCTTTTTTGTTTTTATTTTGAAATTAGCCTCTATTGTGTCCCAACATCTTGAGAGTGGAAAAGAGGGCAAGTATAGATTAGAACTCCACTACATTGCTTGAGTTTGCTCTCCTCTTTCTCATAAAAATCTCGGACACTAAGTGACCCCTCTACTTTCAGAGTTCCACAATTGCCACTGCACATCTGGTATGGTGCTCTTGTATTTCACATTTCTTGTTAAAATCCAAATAATCTGTAATGTTATCGGCCTTGATCTGGTATTTCAGCTTTCGTCACTTGCTTATGGCTATAACATAGTGTCCCTCTGCCTTTTCTATAAATACTTTCATAATTGTTTTGATGAGCTATCCTCTATGGTGCCTAGACTTTATGAATTTAAGCACAGTACTAAATTAATGACAAGATCTCCTCATTTTACAGTTAAAATGGCTTGATGCAACTGTAAGTTCTATGCTAATAGTTCCTTATTTCACACTTCTCGCTTGAGGAGCTCTCTTTTGGCTCCGTGCTTTCTAGCTAACTTTGATCTTCAAAAATTTAAATGCAGTGTTAATTGTTATTTTCTGTCTTTTTTATTCTTGTTCTTTTATTGTTCTCTCTCCTTGATAGTAGTGTTTTTTCTCACATTCTCTAACACTCAGTAACCAACCCCCCAGCCCTCACACACACCCTGCATTTTGGAGTCTTCATTGCCTTGCATAGGATGAAATGATTAAAAAAAAATAACATTATCTTGCTCACCTATATTTCCCCTCTGTTTGGCCAAAGATGAGTTAAGTTTAGTAAATATTAACATTATTATGCCTTGTGGTTGATACAGTTGTGTATTTTTCAATGTTATTAGCTTTTAAATGCTGATTTTTTAAGGTAAAGTATAGCAAAATACAATCTTACTATTGCCATTTGCGTCATACTAAGCTATTTAATTATGAAGAGAAAATTAATATTACTCTCACTGACTTGTGTGTGTGTGTGTGTGTGTGTGTGTGTGTGTGTGTGTGTGTGTGTGTGTGTGTTTCAACCCAAGCAAGAATGAAAGTTTAAGCAGGAGAAGAGCAAAGAGAAAAATGAATCGGGTTACAGGGGGTGTCAGAGAAATGGCAAGAGAAGGATGGGAATGCCAGTGTGATGACAGTTGCCAGTGTAGAGTGAGAAAGGAAAATAACAAGATACATGGGCTGATGCGGAAAGGACAAGAGAAGGACTGGAGTCAAGTGGATAAGAGATGGAAATTGACATTGCATTTAAATTCTTAGAGATTGTAGCCATCAGGGAAGCAAGTATACAGAAGAGAGTTCCACAGGTGGGAAGTGCAAGAAGCTAAATAGAAGTTGGCAGCTGCATTTGGTTGACTGTAAAAAGAGTAAGATCTTGTTGCCAGTCTGGTTGCTTGAGTAAATTCTTGTGGAGGGGGCACCAGGGAGCTAAGCTAATCGGAGCAAAAGCCATTAAAATATTTGTAGAGGAGACAGAGGGAAGCCACATCCCATTGATGAGAAAGTGGCTGTAGTCGAGCTGCAATGTCAGGAACAATCACATTACAGATTCTCCTTTGGAGCCTCTTGAGAACCCTGAGATGAATAGCAGGGGCCCCCAACCAGATATGACAACAGTATTCAATGCATGGTTGGATGGTTGATTTGTATATATGCAAGATGGACTCAGGCGGGGAAAAACTTCCTGGCCTGACACAGTGACCCGACCTTCCTAGCAGTAGATTTAGCTATTGATTCAATGTAATGAATCCATTTGAGGTCAGAAGAGATGGTGTTTTACTTATGCGATATGAAGTTTCATATTTGATCTTTAAGATTAAATTAATTTGGAAGTGATATCTAATATTAATCTAATTATTCCATTAGGTATACAAGTGGCATAGTTAATATTGGTACAAAAAGTAAAATTGGCAATCTGGGTTCAAATTCCAATTTAATCTATTGTGTTTATTTTTATGAAAGTGGCCAAGGGAAAAGCATGAATTCTCCATACATTTAGGGATTAAATAGTAGGGTAGAGTGGGTTCCCTAGCTTTGGGTAGCATTCATTATAAGAGTAGGATTATTCTGAATTTAAACATTTAGAGATGGTAAGGAAAAAAGCATTCTACTATATTTCCCAAGCCATGCCAATTAATCATGAAGCAATAAATTAATTAAATCAACTCTCTTCACTTTTACAAAAATTTACAATGTGTGAAATCCTGATTTTCACAAATAGAAAAAGGATTGACCATGTACTTAAAGAATAAGTCCATACCAGATTCCGCAAGTAGGTGTTAAAATGATTTTTGACCAATGAGAGCAAAACTTGGAAGAACTTTCAATCCAGTGAGAAATTCAAAAGGACTATATAAATGACCTGGGCATCAGTCAAGAGTCTGAGATGCTAGCAGTGAGAGACACCACTAAAATGAAGCTTCAGGTCAACTTGGACATTGTCCTCTTTCTCTTTCTCCTCATCTATTTCAACAATTACTACTAGAACATTTTGTACAGCTCTACCCTTAACCTCTTGATAATGTTTCTAATTGAACATTAATTTCTACAACTCTATTCCTTCTTTTAATAAATTTCTATTTTAACATTCAAAATGTATATTTTTTTTATTCCACTCTTCTACACTAATCCACACATTCTAACCGACAAACAACCTTTTGATGAAAACCTTCTGATGATAATTCTGCATAACTTGTAAGCTGTAGGGAATTCGGTTAAGTATGACACAAGGCTGAATCAAAGATACATTAACCAGCTCCCTACGCTACATTGGTGACTCCCAACATTCAAGGAACTTGCACCCTGATGCTACACTGGTGACTCCCGACGTACAAAGAACACGCACCCCTATGCAACACTGTTTAAGGAAGACGGACACTATTCGGACACAATTCGGTTAAGTATGACACAAGGCTGAATCAAAGATACATTAACCAGCTCCCTACGCTACATTGGTGACTCCCAACATTCAAGGAACTTGCACCCTGATGCTACACTGGTGACTCCCGACGTACAAAGAACACGCACCCCTATGCAACACTGTTTAAGGAAGACGGACACTATTCGGACACAATTCGGTTAAGTATGACACAAGGCTGAATCAAAGATACATTAACCAGCTCCCTACGCTACATTGGTGACTCCCAACATTCAAGGAACTTGCACCCTGATGCTACACTGGTGACTCCCGACGTACAAAGAACACGCACCCCTATGCAACACTGTTTAAGGAAGACGGACACTTCCAAAATCAAAACCATGGCAAAGGCAATGAGAAACGTCTCCATCTTTCCAAAGAAATCATCATGAAAATTCACAGATAATGGAAAAAAAAAAAAAGAATCTGTGGAGAGTTATGGTTGTCTATTTCCTAAAGGCATATGGCATTTAAAAAATGTCTCATGTATTTTTAAAACTTCTAAATCTGTTATAGACTTGCTTGCATAGATCTTTATTTATTTTCAAAGGTCATTTATGATTATGTATTCTTTTGTTATAAAAAAAATTAAGTCTGAATTGATTTTTTTTTTTTTTTTTTTTTTTTTTTTTTTTTTTTGCAAAATAGAGTCCCAGTTTGTTGATTGACTGGTTGTAGGAGAAAGATTCCTGAGACATGCAACTCTTCTTGCAAATGTTGTGACATTCACTCTAAACAACTTCTTTCTTAATTATGATATCGTCGGCCCATTGGCTAGTTAATGTCTGACAGCTACCACAGCAGTTAGCTAGCAATATGGCTGCTATGGGATAGGCTCATAAACACTCAAACAGTCGCCTCCCTTCCCTTCCCTTCCCCTGTAGACCTTCTCTCATGTAGTGAGTCATTGTAGCAATGAGAAAGAGAAAGCCAGCTATTTGAGAAGGCAATTACACAAACATTTGAGACGAACCTGACAAAACAACACTCTTCAGCTGATAAATGCCTCGCCTCTCACTCTTCTTCCTACCTCCTCTCACTACTCCCCCCTTCCACTCCCCCTCTCTCTCTCTTTCTCACCCACTAAGTATTTCTCTCTCTTTCTCTTCTTTCTTCTCTTTCTCTTTTTATTCAGTGCATATCTCTTTCCTTTAATGTCCAATTCCCTGTGATGACATTCTGGAAGTGTTTTCAGTAATCTTTTGTTATTTACGACACTTTAAAGAAATTTCCTTGGGTACATGTATGAATGAATGAATGAATGTGTGTGTGTGTGTGTTCGTGCATGCATGCGTGCGCGCGCGCGTGTGTGTGTGTGTAATTCCTAATTAATTGTATGCAGTATACCTGGAAGTTGTGTAATGATAAATGTCATAATATTTATATTGTAAATCTGACTTTAGAATAAAATTCATTATTTTTTTTATTAATTTTTCCAAATTAATAAATCTTTTGCTGTTTTAATATTTATTCAAAAACATAACTTTCTTTTTCTCTTCTATCATCTTTTTTTTTATCGCCTCTTCTCCTCTCTCCCTATCCTCCCACTCTCTCTTTTGAAATCATTAGAGTTGCTTTTTGTTCATTTTAAAAAAATGTTTTAAAAAAATATTAAAATAAATAATTATGAATCCTAAAATGGTGGTTATTTTTATGGCATAATTTGTTTTTTTGTTTTTTTAATTGTTTTTTGTTTTTAATAAGCTGTGTCAGTTGATTTTCAATAAATTTACATCAAATTTAAAGTGAACACATTTTATTTCGGATCTGACATTGTTGAAAATATGATATTGATCTCTCAAAAGGTATGAAGAGAGAAATATCTCCAGACTTACTCTATTTTATACTGCATATATATCCCAACTTTTTATCTATTTATTTTAAATTGTTAAAAAAGACTTCCTGAATATTTCTGCTAATTTGAGGTTACCGCATACCCAGACTATCAATATGTGTAGATAGCCTAATTCCATAATACTGTGTTAGTTTGGTGGGTGGGTTTGCATCTCAAATGTCATCAAATCCTGCAAATTTGACTTCTCTTCTGTTGGCAATTTGTTAGAATTTGAAATTAATTTGTGACTATAGAAAAAAAAAAAACATCATAATGGCCATTTCACTTTATAAAGGCTTCATTTTTTTATTTTTTTATTTTCTAAGCTTAGCTTTGTCTATCACAATGCTACAGATGTGAGACATCCAGTAAGGATCAAACTCACAACACAGTTGTAATGATCTAAAAAATTAGCTTTCTCATTATTCTTCCTCGGTGAGAAACTTTTGTTATCTATTAAACCTGCCTTCTGTAATTTTCAAACAAGTCTCTATTATTACAGACCTGTAGGGACGAGCATTGTGGAGCATTGGATATCGGCTCAGAATGAGAAATCGGGGGGCCGAGTTCAAATTCCAGCTGAATTCATTGCATTCACTTACGTGCAAATACCCTTGGGAAAGGTATTAATCCGTCTCTTCCTTCCAGTTATGGGTTAAATAACAAAACAGATTGGGTTCTATAGCCTTGGTCGGCAACCAGTCTACCGCAGAAAGCAATGGCAACCTACTGCAGGATAATCTTCTGCCCAGTCAGTCATGTCTCTTTCGAGACATGATCACCCAAGCATGTTTCACGTATGGCACTTAACTGACTGACCACTATAGAGAGTCCTGACGAGGGTGTCAGCCCCCACTTTTTTTTAATCTTGTTCTTTTTAATGTCTTTCTTATTGCCACAACGTTTCAGCTGATCCACTCAATGACCTTCTCAGATGTAGAAGATGCCTTTCATAGGTTTAAAAAGAATCGGTATCATTTTAAGACTTCTTCTAACAATTGATCACATTCTTTTCATTGCTTTTTTTTTTCCTATCACAACGTTTCAGCTGATCCATTCAATGACCTTCTTCAGATGTAGAAGATGCCTTTTGTAATTTTAGAATGAATCAGTATCATTTGATGACTTCTTCAGATGATTGATCACATTCTTTTTATTGTTTTTTTTTTCTGTCACACTGTTTCAGCAGATCCATTTAATAACCTTCTTCAGATGTTGAAAATGTTTTTTGTCATTTTAAAATGAATCAGCATCATTCCAAGACGATTGATTCTTCTGTTTATATTGTTGTTGCCCCAATGTTTCTGCTTATCCTTTATATAGTCTTCTTCAGTTATCTAATCTGTAGAGAAAAAAAAAATCAGTGTTTTTCTTTCTTTTCTCATCTTTTCCCATTTATACAAATCAACAATTTATGCAACACATGTGAGTCCATATTTTAAACACAAGTTTACTTTCCATTCGTAGGCCAAGAAATCTACGCCCTAATAAAATCAAAAGTTTCGACATTTTATAATTTTCTATGAGCTTGTTTTAGTTTTTTCACTCTCAGCTGATTTACTCTGTCTATAACTTGAACTTTAGAATATTCTTAGTCTGGCACAAGACTAAAATTCCGACTGGTGATCAAATTTGCCATTGAATAAGTATCATATTTTATTTATCAAGTTTAATCCATTAATGTCTAGTTTAAAATTAAAATTGAAATAAAAATCCTGTATCACTTATAGCTGTTGATCTACATATAAGCTAATTGCATTTAAACCATCATCAGCAGGAGTCATGACACCCCTGCTGGTTAAAAGTGGTTCAATCCTGAAGCTGTATTTAGGATCCACCAGTTTTTTTGTTTTTTTTCTGTTTTTGTATCAGGTGCCTGGCAAAACATTGTAACCTTTGAACAAGAAATTACTGTTACTGTTCTCTTTTAGATTTTGTTGGGATTACCTTCCATTCTTAAAAGCAAGGGAAAAACATCTTAAGCGTTGTATCTACATAGTTTCAATCCTGGAGCTATATTCAAGATTTTTTAATTGCTCTTTTTTTTTTCCTTTTTTTTGTGTATCAGGTGCCTGGTGAAGCCTTGTCACTTTGACTTGTACTGTGTCTACAGTTTCTAAACTTTAGTTTCTTGCTACAGTTGAAATGACTAGGCGTGACCATAAGTTCCATGCTAACAGTTTCTTCTCTTGCATTTAATCACTCATGGAACTCTCTTCTGGCTTCTTGTTTTCCAGTCAACTTCAAAAATTTAATCGCTATATCAATCATTATTTTCTGTCTTCTCAATTCTTGTTCCTAAGAATGTGTTTTTCTTTGTTTAATTACTCATATTCTGTACCATTCAGTAACCCCTTGTGACTTGGTAGCTTTATTTTTAATTCAAACTCAAGGATAATCTTGTATGTTTTATGTTTTCTAGACACATAAGAGCCAAAACCATTTTTTATCATCCTCTTCACATTACTTACCTGCCATTTCTTTGGCTGGTGGGGATCATCATCTCTCAGTTGCATCTCTGTCCTCGGGTAGAGTGCATCTCTGTTGTATCCCTGTCCTCGGGTAGAGTGCATCTCTGTTGTATCTCTGTCCTCGGGTAGAGTGCATCTCTGTTGCATCTCTGTCCTCGGGTAGAGTGCATCTCAGTTGCATCTTTGTCCTCGGGTAGAGTGCATCTCTGTTGTATCCCTGTCTGGGGACAGACATGCATCTGAGAAAAATTATACTGAGAGGTGCCCAGTCCCAGAGAAAAGTGTCCCAAGGCTGCACCATCCCATTGCACCAAAGGGGTGGATTGCTGGTCACCACCGAGGCCAGTGTGACCAATGGTTGCAAGGACTGAGCAATTTTTGGCGCCTGCCACATTAAACCTCGTCATTTTCATGTCTTAGTAGGTGAACAAAGTAAATATCGATGCACTTCACGGTGTAAATGTATTATTCACTTGTTTAAAACAGAATTTCAATAGACTTTTTTAATAAAATCTGGCATTAAAAATATATAAAAATCCAGCAGTCTATTAATTAATTGGACTAGATTTTCTTGATCTTGTCCTAGATTTTTATCTAAATAGTCTTTGTGTAGCAATGCATATAGGCTTGGAATAAGAAATCGGAGAGCCGAGTTCGAATTCCAGTTGAATTTGTTGCATTCACTTATGTGCAAATTCCCTTGAGAAAGGTATTAATCCATCTCTTCTCCCTCCAGCTATCAGTTAAATAACAGGACAGAGTAAGTTCTGTAGCCTTGTTTAGCAACCAGTCTACTGCAGAAAGTAGTGACAATAATCTGCGGAAAACTCTTTTGCCCAGTCAGTCATGTCTTGAAAGAGACCTGATCACCCAAGAGTGTATCACATATGACACTTAACTGACTGACTGGGTCTAGTTTGAGGCACATTATAGGATTACTGATATATAACTGTATATTTCATTTGGAATAGTCATTTGTTTCCATTGACGAATTGATTAAAGGGGACATGCTACCAGGATATGGAATATAAGATCAAGTCTCATTGAAGGCCAGTTGTGTATCACGTATGGCATTTAACTGACTGACTGAATATAATAGTTAGAAATATAATTTAAAAAAACTTATACTGGTCATAAAGTGGGGGATCGGTTTTTTATTGTTATGAAGTAATAAACTGATTCCACCACTAATTGCTACTTAATAATATAATACATCTCTTCCCTCTCTAGCTATGAGTCAAATAACAGAACAGATTGGGTTCTATAGCCTTGGCTGGCAACCAGTCTATCACAGAAAGTAACAGCAACCTACTGCAGGATAATCTTCTGCCCAGTCAGTCATGTCTCTTTCGAGACATGATCGCCCAAGAGTGTATCACATATTACACTTAACTGACTGACTGGGTCTAGTTTGAGGCACATTATAGGATTACTGATATATAACTGTATATTTCATTTGAAATAGTCATTTGTTTCCATTGACGAATTGATTAAGGGGGACATGCTACCAGGATATGGAATATAAGTTCAAGCCTCACTGAAGGTCAGCTGTTTATTTTAAATTCATGTTCCTTGCTTATAGTGTGACTGATCATATTGACTAAAAGTTTCATGATGAAGATGACAGTGAAATTTTTTTTTTTTTTTGTTCTTAATAATCATTTCACCCCAAGCAAGGCAGTTTTACTGCCACTGTTGTGCAGGGGGTTACATAGAGGAAAGTGATGAGAAATGTCAGGAGGAGGGATGTCAGGAGGAGGGTAATAGACGGATGAGAATACTGGTGTAATGGGGGTGAAGTGGATAGAAAAAAGAGCTTCACAGAAAGGATGCGAGTTAGTGAGATAAGAGATGTCTATTGATCTTACATTTAAATTCCTGGAGACTGTAGCTGTCAGGGAAGCAAGTTTATGGAAGGGAATTCCACAGGCGGGAAGTGTGAGAAAAGAAGCTGTTAGAGTAGAAATTGTGGTTACATTTTATCGGTTTCACTGTAAAAGGTTGGAACCTAGTTGTTAATGTAGTAGCTCGTTTAAATTCATACCTAGGGTGCACCAGTGAGTAAAAACAATAAAAAAATTAATAATAAAGACATCAGAAAATCTATCACTAAAGTGCAAACAAATAATATATCATAAATAATTGGATGGTGTAATGCTTTAACTGTAAATTTGACTTCATAAGTGGTTCTACAGAAGGATGTTGAGAATACCATGAACCGAACATGTGAGCAACAACAAAGTTTTAGAAAAAATGAAAACAAAAAGTACACTTATACTTAACATCAGGAAGAATTAGCTGACATTTCTAGTGTGCATAAGGAAGAAAGAAGGCTTGGAAAATGAGATACTCACAGGGCAGACTGAAGGCAAGAGGGACATAAGAGACAATGCTTTACCTACCAAGTGAGCTTGAATAAATAAATGATGGATCAAAATTTAAGAGAGATAACAGAAAAGCAAAATTTATTAAGAGTTACAAAGGAAAGGAAATTATGGAGAGCCATGATCACCAACAAATTGAAGAGACAAAAAATATAGAAGAAGTAAAACTATGATAGCTGAAGAAACTGTACAGTATTTTCTGCCACAGACGAAATTGGAAATTATATAGCAGTCCAGAAATCTTTATTGCCATTTGTTTTTCAAAGATGAAAAAGAGACTTAAATCAACAGAAATCTGGTTCTGCAGAAGGATGTTGAGAATACTATAGATTAAACCTGTGAGCAATGACAAAAACTGGAAACAAAAAGCACACTTATACTTAACATTATCTTGAGTGAATAAGTGAATGAGAGAGCAAAGTTTCAAAGAGATAACAGAAAAGCAAAATTTATTAAGAGTTACAAAGAACAGGAAATTATGGAGAGCCATGATCACCAACAACTTGAAGAGACACATGATGGCTGAAGAAACTATACAGCATTTTCTGCTACATAGGAAATTACGTACCAGCCCAGAATTTTTGATAGACATTTTTTTTCACAGGTGAAGAAGAGACAATGGAAATCTGGTTCTACAGAAAAAGTGTCAAAAATACCAGAGACCAAACATGCAAGGCACAATCAAGTTCTAAAGACAGTGGAAACAAAAAGTCATTTATTCTTAACATCAGAAAGAGACTGTTGAAATTTCTATATAACATAATGAGGACAGAGGGCTTGGAAACTTTGATACTCATAGAATAAATTGAAGGCAAGAGAGACTGAGGAAAACAATGCATAACCTACCTAATGAGCTTGGGTAAATGGATGGTGGAATAAGATTCAGGAAAGATAACTAAAAGATTAAAAGCTACAAAAGAGAGCAATGATCATCAACATCTTGAAGGGATATGGCACATTAAAGAAGAGTCTTTGGTTAGAGTGGTAAAGATAACAGCCTTGTCAGACATGCTGTCTGGTTTTAGGTTCAAGTGTTATTGAAGATTAATTCTGTATTTCTGATTGATAACACTTGTTTTAATGGCGGTTGGACATAATGACTTCAGTGTTGGGATAGAAAGCAATGACAAAATAAATTAAAAAAAATAGTCAGAAATTAATAGAAATTAATCCATCTTTCAAAAATTCATTTTAAATTAAATTTATTTGATTTTATTTGAAATTAAAATTTTGACTGTTGGTAATTATTGAAGGTTATCATGATATTTTGCCAAATATAAAAATTTTTAGTCATTTACAAAAAATATGAATATTTGGTAAAATGTTCTTACTTTTCAAACACCCAAATATTTTAATCAAAATATTTGGGTGTTTGAAAAGTAAGAACATTTTACCAAATATACACTAAATTTGTTGAAATATGAGGGTGTTCAAAAAAATAATGATGTTTTACTAGAAAGGATATAAAAAGAAATGTATTATTTACACTATATTCCATATTCACGTTTCAACCCTTGTAGGCTAACTTTTTCAGGTGATTGGAATTTCAAGCCAAACACTTTATTTCATCAACTGGGATAGATTTTTCTCCTTCATGTACCATGCATCTGGATATCTTGGCATTAGTTGTTTCCCTTTTAACTCAATTCTCTAAGTTTTTTTTTTAACTCACAATTCCTTGGGTCAGTTCACTGAATTCAACCAACGCTTTTATCCACTGGGCCATGTTTCCTTTAATATGACTTTTTCATACTTATAAGGCTAATTTTTTCTTTTTTTCCAGAGCTCATATTACAATTTTGTTATTATTGTTTTTCTCTAATACCCCTAATATACTGGTCCCATATAGTATTCATTTCTTTGCTTGACCAGCTTATGAAATTTTGTGTCCTAGCATATGTGCTGATTCCTTAAGTTTATATAGTTTCCACTGGTGTTCTCTATCAATAAGCATTCTGTATTACTGGTTCCCATATTGTATTCATTTCTATGTTTGGTCGGCTTAGGAGATTTTTTAATTTTCTGTATTTTCCAGTGATGTTTTTTGTCTATTGTTTCAGCCTTATCTCACAGGGAGCAGTGATCTCCCTTTTCTTTCCATATGTGGTCAGCCACACCTGATTTTGTTATTTTATTTAATATGGACTACAGATCTGTTATATTTTATTCTGATAATCGCTAGAAACAATGAAGATAGTACTGGATTGCTATGTGATGTCAGTTCTTCAATATGGCAGTGAATGTTGGACAATATCTGCTAAGATGAAGGAAAAACTTGAAGCAGCTGAAATGTGGTTCTATAAAAGCATACTGGATATAAAGTGGGGGATCAATTCCATATTACAATCAGTATATAAACTGAAACTGACCCCTCATTTTGTGGCCATACTAGTTTCTACACATTTATATTCCTGAGATCCAAAAGCACAAGGATGCATTCCAGGAGCTGAGTAGAGTATTAAGAAACGGGACAATTCCTCTAGAAATTTAAGAGGAGAGTACTGGATTGCTATGTGATGTCAGTTCTTCAATATGGCAGTAAATGCTGGACCATATCATCAAAGATGAAGGAAAAACTTGAAGCAATTGAAATGTGGTTCTACAGAAGGATGCTGTGGATATCATGGATTGAGCATTTTAGCTATGATGAGGTTTTGGAAAGGATGGAAACAAAAAAGAAATTAATACTGAGCATCAGGAAGAGATAGCTAAAATTCCTGGGACATGGAATGTGGAAGGAGGGCTTGGAGAATCTGATACTAACAGGCCGGATAGAGGTTAAAAAAAGACAGAGGAAAGCAGCGGATAACATATTTGAAGGGACTGAGCAGGTGGATGACAGAACGAGAGTTGTGTGGTGTAACAGGAGAAACCGTGCTAAGAACCACCAGTGATAGAGAGACATGATCGCCTACATCCTGAAAGGACAGGGCACATAGAAGAAGAATATATATGCTAACTGTTTAGAAGAAATTATAATATGGATATATAATGGGGGATCAATTCTACATTTTAATCAATATATAAACTGAGCCCTCATTTTGTGACCATGCTAATTTCTATACATTGATATTCTAGATTTATGGTCTTGAGCTAGTTGATGGCATAGCAGGGTTTCGGGTGGTGTAACAGGAGAAAGCATGCTAAGAGCCACCAGGGATAGGCAGACGTGGAAAGCCATGATCGCCTACATCCTGAAAGAACAAGGCACATAGAAGAAGAAGAATCCCTTCACATAGGGGAGGCAAATCAAGGCTACTATCTTAGTGTTGTTATCCTACCCTCAAAACAAATGCATATAAAATTTATTGAAATGATAGGGTGTTCGAAAAATAGTGACATTTTACAAGAAAGATACAAAACAAATCTACGTTAAATTTATTGAAATATTATGGCATTCAGAAAGTAAGGACATTGTATTAAAATGATACAACACAAAAAGCACATTAAATTTATTGAAATATTATGATGTTTGAAAAGTAATGATATGTTAGCATAAAAATACAACACAGTTGGTTATCATACGAAAATTAATCTTCCGTAACATGTTTACATTTGTTGACATTACGATACATTTCAGAGCAGATATGGTTGTTGCAATGAATCAAAAATTGTGTTATATAGGCTTGATTAAAACCTCGTTTAGCCTGGAGGTCATTTGTGGTGAAGAAGTCTAAGACGTTGCCAGATCAATGGTAGCTTTCCCTATGTGGATAGGGGTCGCAGGTTTGAATCCTGCCAAATGACACAGATTTTCGTAATAAAAATTTATCGTAAATAATCAGGCCAGTAGATATAAATATATAATACTGATTAATTAAAAACAGAATATCTACTTAAATATGCGTATTGATCAAAAATAATGTTCAAACAAATCATTTCATACATATATATATATATATTGAATCAGATAATTCATGCCTCCACGTGATCACATATTTTCACGCTTGCACGTGATCACATTATTACTTACGTTGAATTTAAAAAAAAAAAATTTCTTAGCGTTTATTAAGTTCTTCAAAATTTAGTAACACGTTTCCGCTGCAAGGCAATTGTTGATGGTTAAAAATCATAAAATTTGACCCTGATGATGAATGATGACATTCGAAAGTACTCAGTTAACATATGGACAATATTTGTATAAATATAATTTGGAAATAAAAAACCTCATTAGAAAATATGAGAAAATACAAAATAAAATCTGCAAGACTAAGTTGTCTCTGTCGTTTAATACAACGTGTTTAAAAGAAAGGATGCTGCCAAAATGATCATACTTTATATATATATATATATATAGTCATCCACAGACAGATCTGTTTCGCTGTATCACAGCTCATCAGTATGGTTAGACTCTGATTGCTTTTAACCCAGGATTGCAACCCAACCGAAGTGGCGTCAGTCGGCGATTCTACCTCTGGGCCATGGGCGCTCGGTAGAAGAAGGCAGACTTTTTAGCATGTATATTATCATTATACATGCCCAATAGCCAGAGTGCTCTAATTCATTAGTGAATGAGTGATGCATACATGCCAGAGTAGCTATATATATATATAATATATATATATATATATATATACACTACCAGCCATAATTATTAGGCCACCCCAATTTTTTAAAGAAAAGAATGTATTTTATACTATTTTTTAGTAGTTATTGCCAAGTGGATAATTCTGAATGAAAATAGAATGGTTCTTTTGTTAATACTGCACAATATATATATATATATATATATATATATATATATATATATATATATATGTGTGTGTGTGTTGACCACTATGTGTTGACCACTAGGGTCTCAAGGAACTGGCTGTTGATAACTGCGTTCAGGGATCTACCTGTTAGGAAGAATTTTATAATAGAGAAAACTCTTTCAGTGTTTACAGAGCTGGAGAGCTTGTGTAGTAAACCTTTGTGCCAAAATGACTAATGCTATGGTCCTTTTGGTGTGTGTGTCATTGTTGTGACTATGTGAAAGGTTTAGGAAATAATTAAATGTGTAGAAATATTGTATATTTAACAGTAAATACAACAGAAGAGTATTACATGACTAGTGCATGTGTCACTTGTCCAGCGTTCAATCAGTTCAACTGTTCCCGCAAGGCCTTCTCTCCTACTAATCTTATAGTAGGCGGAAGAGTCTAACATAGACTCTTTAGAGGGAGTACACAACAACAGTCATCAAGGTCCTCACTAATTCTGTGTGTAATGGTAGTTATGATGTCAACAATGGGAAACCTGTACTGTTTGTAGTATATGAGGTAATTCCTATCCAGGTTCTCAATGATCTTTTTGATAATGACCTCAGAAAGTTTGCTGATGATACTGAGGGAACAAATGGGTTTGTACTGTGTTCTTGCCATCTTCCATATGCTTGGGGAAGATTTCTCTTTCAAGTTACGGTTAAATAATTTTGCTAGAATCAAAAATAATTCTGGGTTGATATTATTAAGGATGACCACTGGAATTTTATTCAGGCCAGTGATTTTTTTTTTGGTTGAGGTTTTTGATAAGACTTCTTTTACTGATATGATATGGCCTGGGAGTTATTTGTGAAAGCGGGCACAGCCATTTTGCCTCTGTTTATAATTTGGTTGGTGATCTTCCAGAATTTGTGAGATACAATTTGTTTCTTTTCAACCTTGACCTGTAGCTGTACTTAACATTTTCCAGAACACTTACAGTGATTGCCGGCAGTTCTGAAAGAAGTAAAGGCCAGACTACATTGTTCCTTCTGATAGATTTTGAAGTAGTATTTCTGGTGAGCTATGGTTGCAGTGTAGGGGAAGCAGGTCAGGCTGCCTGTTTTTTTTGCTGAAATTTTTGGTGCGTATAAAACACTTCATTCCCAAAATGACCCATTCAGAGATTCTTCTTCTATGTGCCTTGTCCTTTCAGGACATAGGCGATCATGGCCTTTCACATCTCACTATCCCTGGTGGCTCTTAGCATACTTTCTCCTGTTATATCAAGCAACCCCTGTTCTGCCATCTACCCGCTCAAGCCAGTCAAGTAAGTTATCCCCTGCTTTCCCGTGTCTCTTTTTCCCTCTACCTGGCCTGTGAGTATCAGGTTCTCCAAGCCCTCTTTCCTCATTGCATGTCCCGTGAACTTTAGCTGTCTCTTTCTGATGCTCAGTATTAATTTTCTTTTCGTTTCCATCCTTTCCAAATCCTTGCTCACATGCTTGATCCATGATATTTGTAGCTTCTATAGAACCACATTTCAGTTGCTTCAAGTTTTTCCTTCATCTTCAATGATATTGTCCAGCATTCACTACCATATTGAAGAACTGACAACACATAGCAATCCAGTACTCTCATCTTTGTTTCTAATGAAATTTTTTTGTCTCTTAATACTCTACTTGGCTTCTGGACTGCATCTTTTCAGGGCAGCAGTTTTGGAAGCAACATGTTTGAAGAAGGTTGGGAGTGAGAGAGGAGCTTCCATTAAATAGGATCGGAAGCTGTCCTTGTCCCTGTCCGCCTTCACATAGCAAAAATCACTCTATGGAAGAATAAATCAGGGTTGTCATTAGTTTGAAATTAATCTAGATACTGATTAAGGATGGTTCACAGATGGTTCCTAACTGACCCTACTACACTATGCAGTTGACAAAATAAACAAAAACACACACACACACACACACACACACACACACACACACACACACACACACACAGAATTAATTATTAAAAATATAAAATGGCGATAATTTATCCATCGCGCCCCGTATAACACACATGCTCACATATATCTGTATATCTCAGGTAATTTGTATTTATTGTTCCCCCAACACATAAAAAAAAAGATTACTTTGTTTAACAAAGTCAGATCAGTCATTTGATGGTAGACAAAACATTTTTGCTTCTGCTTCTCACTAATAAATCAGCCAATGATGATCCTGTCTAAATACTTATCTTCCCTCTCCACCCCCCCCACATATATATATATATATATATATATATATATATATATATATATATATATTAAACCATCAACTTCCTTTGTTACAATGCCAATCCTACTGCACAATCAGTGGTAAAATACTCTCCTTTTCCCCTCCCTGCTCTCCTCAACTTAAAGCTTTCCTCAGGGAGCTGTTTCTAAAATAGCAAAAACATGTACTTCCAATATTCTTAACTAGCCAATCAGGTCAGTGCAATGAGTTATAACAAGTGCTTTCTATTTATCTTGATTTGTTTTCCGGACTTGTTTTTTTATGCTTATGTAAAAGTCTATCATTTTATTTTATGCTTCTACTTAGCGTTGATGTGTTTAGAATGACAGACCTTCAGGAATTTCTTCCTTGGTTTATTTGTGTCTTCTGCTGTTGACTTGTTGACCTGGATTTGCAAAAGACAAATAAAATGCAAGTCAAGAATTTAGTGTAATGTTCGGCAATTTTTCATGTAATAAAAATCTAATTTATCACAATTCCAGATTTTTGTTTTGTAATCTAAACTTATTTATAAATGGAACTTTGTGTGTCTGTGTGTCTCTGTGTGTGTGTGTGTGTGTGTGTGTGTGTGTGTGTGTGTGTGTGTGTGTGTGTGTGTGTCCATTGCCTATAGACTCCGAAACGGCTGAACCAATTTTATTGAAAATTTATACAGTTGTACTATAAGCGTCTGTGAGTGTTCTTAGCTAGGTTTTGTGTCGAGGGACCTCCGATAAATATTGGAAATCCATAATCAAAAAAATTGGGTTATAGAAGGAGTGGTCCGATTTTAATCAAATTTGATACACTCATAGACAGACATAAGAAACGATATTCAGAAGTTTCAAGGTTGCAGTTCTTACAATAGTGCAGAAAATCGATAATATATATATATAAAAGGCAAGATGTTTGTGTGTGTGTCTGTTTATCAGCTTGTATGTCTGTATTTTTTTCAGCCCTTTTGTTTTAGTTTTTGCTTCGGGTTTGGCTCTAAGTAGGTATAATTGTAGTTCTTAGTCTCAGCCATGATGCCATTTACTCAGAGGACTTATTTAGCCTTCAAAATTCAGTTTATGATGAAAAAAACTTATATGATATCGATACCAGGAAATTAAAATTTGACTTACATCTATTGATTTTTCTTTCAGTTTACGGTTTTGCTTTAACTGGAAACAACTATTGTTTTTTAATCTTTCGTGTCAACGTCCAAAGAGTCTGAGCTCCAGGACCATGGATTAGTTTTAAAGCTTTCATAACACCTGAGCAACACTGGGCTATAGTGCTAGTTGTTATATAAACAACAGGTATGAGAAGAGAAAAACAGAAACAAATGAACTGAAAGTGTCTTTGTTATCATTTCTTGCAATGCTTGTTAAGAAGGATTATTCAAAATTTTCAATTAAAGAGCTCATTTTTGAAGAAGGATGGTGCTCACAAAGACATATGAGATTCATTTGCTCAAAACACTTTTTTTTAAAATAATCATAACGTCATAAGCAAGGCAGTTTACTGCCACTGTTTTGCAGAGGGTTACATAGGAGGAAAGTTATGAGAAAGAGTGACAGGTTATTGTGGGTGTCAGGAAGTGGGCAAAAGAAGGATGAGAATACTGATGAGTGAAGTAAACAAAGAAAGAATTGACTTTACATTTAAATATGTCGAGAGATAGAAAACTCAGACTGAAGATAGATAGATAGATAGATACTAGCAGATATAGATAGATAGATACTAGCAGAGATAGATAGATAGATAGATAGATAGATAGATAGATAGATAGATACTAGCAGTGATAGATAGATAGAAAGACAGATAGATACTAGCAGTGATAGATAGATAGATAGATAGATAGATAGATAGATAGATAGATAGATAGATAGATAGATACTAGCAGTGATAGATAGAAAGATAAATAGATACTAGCAGTGATAGATAGATAGATACTAGCAGAGATAGATAGATAGATAGATAGATAGATAGATAGATAGATATGAACAGACTAAGATAGATAGATAGATAGATAGATATGAACAGACTAAGATAGATAGATAGATAGATACTAGCATAGATAGATAGATAGATAGATACTAGCAGAGATAGATACTAGCAGTGATAGATAGATACTAGCAGTGATAGATAGATACTAGCAGAGATAGATACTAGCAGTGATAGATAGATAGAAAGATAGATAGATACTAGCATAGATAGATAGATAGATACTAGCAATGATAGATAGATAGATACTAGCAGAGATAGATAGATAGATAGATAGATAGATACTATCAGATAGATAGATAGATAGATAGATAGATAGATAGATAGATAGATAGATACTAGCAGTGATAGATAGATAGAAAGATAGATAGATACTAGCAGTGATAGACAGAAAGATAGATACTAGCAGAGATAGATAGATAGATAGATAGATAGATAGATAGATAGATAGATATGATAGATATGAACAGACTAAGATAGATAGATAGATAGATAGATAGATAGATAGATATGAACAGACTAAGATAGATAGATAGATAGATAGATAGATAGATAGATACTAGCATAGATAGATAGATAGATAGATAGATAGATAGATAGATAGATACTAGCAGAGATAGATACTAGCAGTGATAGATAGATACTAGCAGAGATAGATAGATACTAGCAGTGATAGATAGATAGAAAGATAGATAGATACTAGCAGTGATAGATAGATAGATACTAGCAGTGATAGACAGAAAGATAGATACTAGCAGTGATAGATAGATAGATAGATAGATATAGATAGATAGATACTAGCAGTGATAGATAGATAGATAGATAGATAGATAGATAGATCGATAGATAGATAGATACTAGCAGTGATAGATAGATAGATAGATAGATAGATACTAGCAGACATAGATAGATACTAGCAGTGATAGATAGATAGAAAAATAGATAGATACTAGCAGACATAGATAGATAGATAGATAGATAGATAGATAGATAAACAGATTCTAGTAGTGATAGATAGATAGATACTAGCAGAGATAGATACTAGCAGTGATAGATCGATAGATAGATAGATACTAGCAGTGATAGATAGATAGATAGATAGATAGATACTAGCAGATAGACAGATAGACACTAGCAGATATAGATAGATAGATAGGTAGATATACACATACTAGCCGACATAGACATGTAGATAGATTATTTTTCTCAATGTCTATATGCTATTTAGTGGTCTTTTTTTCTTTTTTTTTTTATAATATTAGCGCCCCAAGCATGTCATTTTACTTCCACTGTTTTGCAGAGGTTTATATAGGAGGAAAGTTATGAGAAAGAGTAACAGGTTATAGGGTGTGTCAGGAAGTGGGTAAGAGAAGGATGAGAATACTAAGGAGAGTGGAGTGGATGGAGAAAGGAGCATGAGAGAGAGGATGCAAGTCAGTGAGATAGGAGATGACTATTGACTTTATTCTTGGATATTATAGCTGTCAGGAAAGCAAGTAAATGGAAGGGAATTCCACAGGCGGGAAGTGCAAGAAAAGAAGCTGTTGGAATAGAATTTGTGTTTACAATTTATTGGTTTCACAATAAAAAGAGTGGGACCTAGTTGCTAATCTTGTTGCTCAAGTAAATTTATATATAGGGGGCACCAGTGAGCTAAGTTCATCTGAGCAGAAGCCGTGAAAGTATTTGTAGAAGAGACACAGGGAAGCCACATTGCGCCAGTGAGAAAGTGACTGCATCCGAGCTGCCAAGTCGGGATCGATCACATTGCAGATTCTTCATTGGGTTTTGTCAAGGAACCCTAGTTGGATCGCAGGATCACCCGACCATATATTGCAGCAGTATTTACTGCACGGGCGGATGATAGATTTATATATATGCAGGATTGTTTCAGGCAGAAAACATTTTAATCATTGATCTGAGAAAGTGGTTGCATATAGCAGACAGTTTAGATATTTCTGGTGCTATTCATGTTTGTCAATGCGATGAAGCAATTCTTTAGTTCTTTATCATTGGTTAGGAAGATATCCCAGCATGCATCTGTACCATTTGTTTGTAATCTTTTGGAGAGAACTTTGTTAACAGTGATTCTGATGAGCTTGGAACTAACAATCTATGAAAATTCCATTGTTTTACAATTTGAATTTTCTGATAAATCATAATTAAATCTTAACTTAATGATTGAATTCTTTGAGTTCCACAACAATAAAATACCCATGGGAATTCCCCTCTGCCACTGGTAAATATTTGTGCTTAAAGCTTAATATTACAATAATAATCATATTTATGAATACAGGTAATAATATCAAGAAGTAAGAAGATACAGATTAAAAGATCAAAAATTAACAAAGTTTTCCATTTCACTGAAGCAGACGTTAAATGCATAAAAGCCTTTCACATTCTCTTTCTTTCTTTTTTCCCCAACAATCAAATAGCATCTCTACTTTATTTTTTCTTCCACTCTTTCTTGCAATTCAAATTGAATGGTCGATTATTTATCTGGCAGAGGCTAATTTACTAATGCGGCAACACAAAATAATAACATTATGACATCTATTTATTAGGTTGTTCAGAAAGTTCATGCCTATTTTAGCCGCTCAGGTTCCAACATATTAGAACATATCAAATTTCTCAACAGATACAATATGCTTACATTTCTGATTAGAGCACGTTTCAAACTATCTTTTGAGAAAGAAAGCTGAAAATTATTTAATTTACGTCAATTTTGCCTCCCTATGAAAATGGAAGATTAGAAGGTGCATTCTAGACACTTGAGACTTTTTTTTATTATTGTAAAGGCAAAAATACCTTGCAAGCAACTAAAAAGATATGTGCTGTGTATGGTGAAGATGATTTAGCTGACGGAACTGTACAGAAGTGGCTCATTAAGTTTAGAGTTGGTGATTGTAGCCTTATTGATGAAGAATGGTCAGGAACTTGCCCACAACAGATGATGGCCAAATCAAAACAGTGATTGATAATAAACATTACACAATGCAAGAATTGGCAGAAACACTAAATTTATTCAAATTCAATATTTACATTATTCAGACTATTGTCCTCATCTTTGTTGCCATTTTTATGACATTTCAGCTGTTGTACACTCTGGCTTTCTTCAGGTGCTAGAAATTTCGAACCGATCCCTTTATTACAATTTCTGGGGTATCCAAATCCACCTTCCATAAGCACTTTAGTGAAGCCTAGTTACTCAATTTGCTATGGTCTGAAGGAAAAGAATCTTTTGGATTGTGTTACTATCTTTGATTTGAAATTAAAATACACCCTTTTTTTAAGCAAATTGGGATGTGTGATAGATAGAAAATTGCTCATTTAAAACAATGTTCAGTGAAAAAGATCCTGGGTTAAGTGACATAAGCCAATTTTAGCCATCCCAAAAGCAGGTCTTCCTCCTAAGAAAGTCATGCTGTTCATCTGGTGGGATTGGAAAAGCTGAAATGTACTGCTCCCAAATGGATAAATTAAAAGCAGAAACTCAAGAAAAAATGTCCAGAATTGACGAACAGGAAAGGTGTTGTTCTCTATTAGAATAATATTTCTTTGGCAACTCAGCAAAAATTGTTTCAGTTTAGCTGGGTATGTATTACCCCCACCTCCCATATGTATTACCCCCACCTCCCATATGTATTACCCCCACCTCCCATATGTATTACCCCCACCTCCCATATTCACTAGACAAAGCTCCTTTGAATTTTCGTTTATTCAGGTTCTTGCAAAATAATCTCAATTGTAAAAATTTCAATTCTTTGGATCACATAAAAATCTACCTTAACGAGTTCTTTGCTGAGAAACTATCAAAAATCTGGAAAGATAGTATAGTAGGTAGGCGTTCTTTAGGAGAGTAGTTGTATATCGTTGCAGATTAACGGAATTTTGCCTCGTTGTAGATAACCCACTATAAGTCATAAAATGATTATAAATCAAGAAAAGCAAATTGAGTTGAAAAATAACATTTTATATATACAGATATCAATTAAGGTTTTTACAATTAAAGTAATGCTTGAAGTATAGGTCCAATGTTAAAAATGTTCATGGCAATAAAATGCTGAAAAGAGAATTAATGCTTAGGAATGTGGGAGCATTGTAAGTAAGGAATGTCTTTGATGTATTTGCTCCTTAGGTCAGTAGTTTTGAGACAGCGAAAGATAAGAGGAGAGGGAAGGGAGGCTAGTATAGTAAGCCGCTTGACATAGGTCAAGGGGGATACTGATTACACTCCTCTCTTTCGAGTCAGTCTTTGTGTGTCAGCCTGCCTCGGTCTGTCTGTCTGCGTCTGTCTGTTTTTATTCCGACTTTTTGGATTGCAGCAGATCATTTGGGAATTCATATCCGTATTTGATTCTGGGCTTCACATTGGCCGATAAATAAAATTCACGTAGGCCCACGAACTGGAAAGTTAATATTTAATTAATTTTTAGTTTTCAACTGGAACATCTGTGCGAATCCAGCTGTGCACCGACTAGTTTTGGTCATTTGCTTTTTGGTTGTGAGGGTGCAAACATCTGGTCCAATTGCTTTTGCTCAGTCAGTATCACCACAATAGAATCTTTTAAGTTGAAGGAAAAATGGAGAAAGGCTGTGCAACGAAATAGTTGAATAAATATTCAATGGCTTAATTTTGTTTTGTGTTTTAATTTCCTTAAAAAATTCGCACTTAGATAACCCAATATATAATATTTCTGCCTATTCGTCTATTGAACAGGTGAAGAGGCTCATCCCTTGTTCCCTGTTTAGGATGTGGTTTCTGGCTTTCTCTTTTTTATTCTTTTTACTCTTACGTAGCCCCCTGCGCATCAGTGGCATTATCGCCTTGCTTGGGGTGATATGATTAAATAAAAAAAAAATTCATTTATTATCAATTATATTTTTCCCTCCGCTCTTTCTAACATTCTTTCATTGTGTCGAGTAATCTTCTTTGAAGATTCTTTGCCAAACAGCTTTGTCATGTTGGGGTGAAGTCACTTTGTAAACTTTGCTAAATGTTATATTTTAAAGAATTAGATAAAAAATTCCATGTTATGCAAGTAGCATAAGAGGTACCAGTTGTTGTCAGTCAGTTAATTGCCATACGTGATGCATGCTTTGGACGATCATGTCTCGAAAGAGACATGACTGACTGGACAGAAGATTATCCCGCAGTAGGTTGCCATTGCTTTCTGCGGTAGACTAGTTGCCAGCCAAAGCTATAGAACCCACTCTGTCCTGTTATTTGACTCATAGCTAGAAGGGGAAGAGATGTATTATATTATTAAGTAGTAATTAGTGGGGGATCAGTTTATTACTTCATAACAATAGAAAATTGATGATCCACTTTATGCCCAGTAGAAGACTTAATCATGTGTTTTCATTTTCAACTATTATATTCAGTCAGTCAGTTAAGTGCCATACGTGATACACGCTTTGGACGATCATCTCTCAAAAGAGACATGACTGACTGAGCAGAAGATTATCCTACAGTAGGTTGCCATTACTTTCTGCAGTAGACTGGTTGCCAGCCAAGTCTATAGAACCTAATCTGTCCTATTATTTAACCCATAACTGGAGGGAAGAGACAGATTAATACCTTTCTCAAGGACATTTGTGCATAAGTGAAAGCAAGGAATTCAAATGGAATTTGAACTTGGCTCCCCGATTTGTCATTCCAAGCAGATAGACACTGCACCACAACGCATGTTGTAGTTTGCGTAAAAACTAACCCAAGTACTTGCTTTACCAATTTCTCAAAGTATTTCTTTGTAGGCAATACCATGTTCATAAGTGATCTGTCATTTTTCTCTTGCATGGTGTTTTTTATGCTGCGATCTCACAAAAGATTTGCATATGCCCAATCACTCTCACCAATTCTCCTAGCTCCAAGACTATGTCTTTTTTTAATTAAGGTGTTAGGGCGGCCATATTTCTTTTTTGTTTCCTTTACTTATTTTACACGCCAGGTATATACATGCTCACTTCACCATCCGAGGTAAATCATTTCATCTACATCAGTGTTGAAAATGAATTTGGCATGCCAAGGTCAAATTCTGGACTAGTTTGTTGTGTTCACTTTCAAACAAATGCCCTAGGGAACAACATAAATCCATCTCCTCTCCTCAGCTATGGACTCTCCCATCTTGGATAGCAGCCATTTTAACAGAAGGAAAACTTTGCTACACGCTTTTGGCAATCATGTCTCGACTTGGCAGAAGGTTATCACCCAGTAGATTGCCATTGCTTTCTGCGGTAGACTGGTTGCCAGCCAAGTCTCTAGAACCCAATCTGTCCTATTATTTAATCCATAACTGGAGGGAAGAGATGGATTAATACTTTTACCAAGGGTATTTGTGTGTAAATGAATGCAAGGAATTCAACTAGAATTCGAACTTAGCTCCATGATTTGTCATTCCAAGTTGATATCCACTGTACCACAACACACATCTGCCCAGTCAGTGTTTGCCATTTGCACATCCCACACAGACTGAATGCACAGGTGAAAATTTTTGCATGCATGAAATGTATTTTTCTTTTGCGTCTTGAAAATTTGATTTAACATTTTCACTGCTTCATTGTTATAGCATTGTTTCCTGGCTGTACTGGCCCATTTTGAAGGAGAATCAAAAATTACTATTTACTGGAAATAAATTACTATAAAAATGCTGGCAGCAATCTCTCATGGATACTGCCATTTTGGCTATGATTAGATATTCTGCTATATAGAATAAGCTAACTCCCCCTAATTAAATAATATAATTAAAAATAAATGTATCACAAATTAGTTTGGATTGTATGCTTCTATATATCTATGCTGAATTGGATTAAGTGCTATACCCTTGTTAGTTTATAACACAAACACTAAAGGTTAACGTTTCTCAATTTCTTGAAAATTAATTTAACATCTTCAATGCTGTTTGTTATAGCATTGTTGCATGCCTGTGCTGGCCCATTTTGAGAAAAAAGGAAGAAAATTTCCACTGACTGAAAATAAATGGTTATAAAATCACTGACAGTGATTTCTCATGAACACTGCTATTTTGATTTTGATCAGATACTCTGCAGTGTAGACGTATAATTACATCAACAGCAGCAGAAGTGTTAATTAAATAATTATATTGTTTAAAATTTTATATATTGCTATATTATCTATAGTATTTGTAGACAGTCATTAAATATATTGGTATTAACAAAGTTTTTGATCAGATATTCTGTAATACAGATGAAGCTAAATGACCCCCCCCACTACACAATATTATAAAAAGTAAGTCACAAATCAGTTTGTATCATGTGTTTCTTGAAAACATATCTATGTCAAGAGCAGGCAATGTAAGTTTCATAAAGCCATATAAATATGTCTTGAATATGTATATATATATGTCAACAGCAGGCAATGTAAGTTTCATGAAGACATATAAATATGTCTTGAATATGTATATATATGTCAACAACAGGCAATGTAAGTTTCATAAAGACATATAAATATGTCTTGAATATGTATATATATGTCAACAGCAGGCAATGTAAGTTTCATAAAGACATATAAATGTCTTGAATATGTATATATATGTCAACAGCAGGCAATGTAAGTTTCATGAAGACATATAAATATGTCTTGAATATGTATATATATGTCAACAGCAGGCAATGTAAGTTTCATAAAGACATATAAATATGTCTTGAATATGTATATATATGTCAACAGCAGGCAATGTAAGTTTCATAAAGACATATAAATATGTCTTGAATATGTATATATATGTCAACAGCAGGCAATGTAAGTTTCATAAAGACATATAAATATGTCTTGAATATGTATATATATGTCAACAGCAGGCAATGTAAGTTTCATAAAGACATAAATATGTCTTGAATATGTATATATGTGTCAACAGCAGGCAATGTAAGTTTTGTAAGAAAGGTATAATTACTACTCGAAAATCTATATATATGTTGGCAAAGGACTATGTATTTTTTGTCAAGACATAAGTAAGTTTTTAAAATATATATATATATATATATATATATATATATATATATATAAACAATAACATCTGTTTTGTAATGCCATATGTCCTGAAAACAGTTATATATTGACCTCAGTCAGTGTTTCATGAAGACATTCAAGTACGGTCACATCTGTGGAAGTATTCTGCCAACCTTACTGAGAGCCGACCTGGACAATTTTTGCTTGAATGAAAATTAATTGGAAATTATTGTTTATCAATTGTTGTTTCATGATTAACTGATTCTGTTTATTTGTTTTGTTGCTTTTAGATATTTTAATTCTCATTTCACAAAAATTCTTACATTTTCTTTTTTAAAATTGCTTTGTCAACCAGAATAAGAAATATTGTCTATAATATAAGGTTTTCTTAGGCTTTCATGGCATTCATTTTTTAGGTCATCTTTACTTTTCTTGTTTTCCTTTCACTATTGTAGGATTAAATTTGATTTGTTCTTGAATCAATTGCAAGGTTGTTTTTTTTTTCTTCTTTTAAATTAAGGATCAATGCCATAACACCTGTGGAAAATGAACATTTGTGTGAGGCTGAAGTTTTGTTTTTGACTGAAAAACAAAAATAAACAAGAAAAGTCAATTTGGATTCAGATAGATTTAAAAAATATCCTGGAAAACAGCTTTACTGTGGTAATTCATTTTACCATGGTAATTTTTTTTACTATGGTAATTTATTTTGCTGTGGTAATTCATTTTACTGTGGTAACTTTTTTTTCTGTGATAATTCAATTTTCTGTGGTAATTTATTTATAACGTGGATTAATAGTGAAATTTTTCAAGATTTCAAATTATCAAAAACAAAAATTTGTTTTATTATGGATAAATTCTTTTTTACTAATGATACTCCACTGTGTTTTGAAAATGTGTGTGTATGTAAATATATATATATATATATATATATATATATATATATATATTTAGTATATCGAGGCAGCAAGTAATTTTCTAGACATATGCTATTAAATATAAGAGACAATGAATGTCTATTATGTTTAATCATGAGCCGTTCTAAACGTCGTATTTTTGCTTTAATTTCAGTTGAAAATAAAGACAAAAATTCTCCAACATTTGGATAATTATTTATTGGTTTTCTTCTAAGCTTTCGGCTCACATGAGCCATCTTCAGAGAGGTAGTTTAAACTGAAATATTATAAAATCCACCATCAACACAAAATAAAATCGTCGGTGATGGTGAATTTTATAATATAAAATAATAATATAATAGATAAAGAACTAAAAAAATTAAATATAAAATTACCAGTATCCCTCATTTCTGCTCATGTCTAGCTACACCAACATAAAATTTACTCCATTGAATTCTTATAAGATGAAATACATCACAACTTTTTCCATTTTGTCATACATTTTTCCCACCAATATTGTTCTTGACATATAAAAATATATATCATTATCTCATATATATATGTGTGTGTGTGTGTGTGTGTGTGTGTGTGTGTGTTTCTGTCCTAACAAGTAATGCAAATTTTATAAAAACATATAAGCAAGTTTTGAAAACATTACATGGAAAAATGCATGCATGAAAAGTAATATTCTTAAGATTACATTAAACCTGGAAAAGTAAAGGACAAGTTATTAAACCTGGAAATGTAAAGGACAAAATATTCTTGTGAAGTAAAAATAAGAAATTTCTTACTTAAAATATTGCATTCAAATTTTATTTTTAGCTGCAATATTTTAAGTAAGGAATTTCTTATTTTTTTACTTCACTAGAATATCTTGTCCTTTACTTTGCCAGGTTTAATAACTTGTCCTGTTCTTTTCCAAGTTTTATAATCACAAGAATATTTCTTTGCATGCACACATTTTCCCATGTAAGCTATGGTTTTTCCAGGCATTGCTATTAATTTAATATAAATTTAATGCTGAAAACCACATTAAAAAATATTAAAAAGAAAAAAATTTATATACAATTGATTAAGAAAAGCAATAACAAAATTGATTATTTATAATTAATTCTGATAATCAATTTTGATAAAATGATAAGTGATAAGCAAAGTTTGATTGACAAAAATGACAGAAGATGTCATTAGAATTTAAATGTTGAAAACCACAGGCAAATATTTCTATATTCTATCTCGAAACAAATTTTCATGTTGCAATGTGCTTTTAATTCATAATTATATGATTATGTATATATATATATATATACTCGCACACACACACACACACACACACACACACACACACACACACACACACACACACACACACACATATATATATATATAGTCCTTAGATATATACATAAAATAACCTTTAGGATTGAGGCATGTAAAAATGAAAATACTTAATATACCCACTAACAACTGCTATTTGACTCTGAAAAATGCCCGCTAATCAATAAAAAGTATGATGTCAATTCAGGGACGAGTTCGTCTAATTCCACCTGGAAAACAACATACACTTATAGAAATTACGATGCAGGCAGGAGACTTAACACATTATAATGATAAACATATAAATTGGAAAAATCTATTGGTAGTAATTGACCAGCCTATTAAGTCAGTCACTTACTTTATAGGTGCCATGGCTATTGAGTGTGGGGGTGGGGTGAGAAATTATAACAAACAGGATTTTGCACCAGGCTAAGCAAAGTAAATACCAATGATATTCTGTTTGTAAGAACAATATGGCTGAAAGACAGATGGACAGATACAATATGAATTGACTAGGGTAGAGATAGATAGATAGATATGAATAGGCTGGGATAGATAGATAGATAGATAGATAGATATGAATAGGCTGGGATAGATAGATAGATAGATAGATAGATAGATAGATATGAATAGGTTGGTTGTTTTTGTTTTATGGCATATCAACCTCGGTAAGTCATTTATTGCCAACTAAATTTTATTTATTTATTTATTTCTGGGAATAACTTTTTCTTTCAACAATTTATTGTTGTTTTTATATAAGTTTTGTGTCTAGTAATACTTTTTCTTTTCGAGTACCAAGATTCATTGGGGATTTGTTTTTAAGGGCAAGGTCCCCAAGTCCTACCCTGTTATTTAACCCATAACTGGAGGGAAGGGACAGATTAATACCTTTCCCAAGGGTACCAGTGCTTAAGTGAATGCACAGTATTCAACTGGAATTCGAACTCTGCTCACCAATTTCTCTTTCCGAGCCAATATCCACTGCACCACAATGCACATCTGTCACTAAACGCTTACAGCACCTGATATTCCCAAGGGGTCACTCATCTAAGTACTGACCACGCTCAACGTTGCTTAACTTCGGTGATCGAGCGAGAACTGATGTATTCAACGGGATATGGCCGTAAGCCGATATGAATAGGGTTGGGATAGATAGATATGAATAGGCTGAGATAGATAGATAGATAGATAGATAGATAGATAGATAGATAGATAGATAGATAGATAGATAGAATGGATGATAGGATAGATAGATAGATAGATAGATAGATAGATAGATAGATATGAATAGGCTGAGATAGATAGATAGATATGAATAGGCTGAGATAGATAGATAGATAGATAGATATGAATAGGCTGAGATAGATAGATAGATATGAATAGGCTGAGATAGATAGATAGATAGATAGATATGAATAGGCTGAGATAGATAGATAGATATGAATAGGCTGAGATAGATAGATAGATAGATAGATAGATATGAATAGGCTGAGATAGATAGATAGATAGATAGATAGATAGATATGAATAAACTAAGATATGAACAGATAGTGGTTTAAAAGAGATATTTCTCTGATATCTTGTGTGTGTGTGTGTGTGTGTGTGTGTGTGTGTGTGTGTGTGTGTGTGTGTGTGCATTTGCCCCTTTTATGTGCAATATTTTCTAGCCTATACTTTTAAATTTACTTTAATTCGTTATTATGGGAAGCAGCCATTATGAATTTGAGGTCTGAGTGAAAAGAGTTGGAAGCAAATTTTGGAAGATTGAATGTTGATTCAGTTTTTAAAAACAATAAATTATACAGTAAATCTAAATTTTCAATATAGACACATTTTAATTAGTTTTCAAAGAAATGTTTCTAAATCTGCTTCTGCTTGACAAATTATCTTTAAATCTAAATCAACAATGCGGAAAACACTTTCCAGAAATCCGAGATATTTGGACATTTCACCTTAATGCAACATTTTTTTTTTTGTCATAAATGTGATGTTATTACTAATGCACATTCATATGCCTTTTATGAATAAAGTTGATTTCAAGTCACAAACAATTCTGAGCAATGAATTTCTAAACAAAAATGTATAATTATGTTATTAGTTTGCTTGTGTTGTTGGAAACTGATAGGATTGTTAAGTCCTTTTGTAATTACATTGTATTTACATCATATCAAAAACTTTACAGTCCAACTGAAGTTATTAGGCAAATCACATAATTTTATTCACTATTTATATTTTTTTTCCCTTCCACCACTGGAGTAGATAGGTTTGCCTATCATCTATTTCACCCCCCCCATTCTTTTGAGCAGGAGTAGAGGTTTATCCCTTATTTCCTGTTTAGAACTGAGTTTCCTGTTTCTTTAGGTTCCTACTTCCTTCTAAAGTCTACTTCAGAACTGTACTTCTAACGCTTGGTTTGGTTTGGTTTATAGTACAGTACTGTGTAAAAGTATTAGGACAAGAACTATTTTATCGTTTATGAGGCATCCAAATAAAATTTAAAATCACCCCTGTCCTAACACTTTTGCACGCTTCAGGTAGTGTGCAAAAGTATTAGGACAGGGGTGATTTTCCTAAAAACCTCACTAAAATTCTAATACAGGGTGAAAAGCCAATGTAATTACTAATAAATATTGATTTTTTTAAAACTAGGTTTACAGCTAGTTTTAAAAAAATCAATATTTATTAGGAATATATTAAAAAGAAGTTACATTTATTTTTTCCTATTTTCTATTAAACAAGTTATTTTGAAACTACTCTATTGAACATCTATAGGATATTTGGGATAAGCATTCGACAGAGTCTGGCATGCTGGCCTCCTACACAAACTGTGGAGATATGGTATAACTGGCCATGTGCTTGACCTAATACATGTCTTCCAAAACTCCCTTACAAACGCGGGTGTCCCTCAAGGCTCTATCCTAGGTTCTACGCTCTTTCTGATCTACATTAATGATCTCCCTGATGCCATAAGATTCCAAGTAGGCATGTATGCCGATGATACCACAGTTTACTCTCGCCTCAATCAAAAATCTGGTGTGGGTGACAAAGCGAACCTCACTGCCAAGCTTGAGAAAGACCTCCAATTCATAGTAGACTGGGGAAAGAAATGGCTCGTAAATTTTAATGCTTCCAAAACGAAGCTGCTATCAATTAACCATCATAGATAATCACTCCTACCTCCCATTAGCATGGAACAGGCTTGCCTCCCAGAGAGTAAAACATTATGCCTCCTTGGTCTCACACTCTCAGCGGACCTCAAGTGGAATGACTATATCGAATCCATCGCTAAATCCGCTGCTATGAAAGTCGGTTCTCTGTGCAGAGCCTGGAAGTTTTTCCCTCCTGAATCTATCCTGCACATTTATAAGTCTACCATCTGCTTGTGTATTGAATACTGCTGCTACATCTGGTCAGGTGCCCCTGCTATTGTCCTGGGAGTTTTTGACAAAATACAGTGGAGAGTCTGTAATGTAATTGAGACCGACTTGGCAGACTGCCAGCAGTCACTCGCTCACCGGCATGATGTAGCTTCTCTGTCTCTCTACTATAAATACTTTCACGGCTTCTGCTCTGATGAACTTAGATCACTGGTGCCCCTTAGGTATGAATTTGCACGAGATACTAGATTAGCTACTAGGTCCCACCCGTTTACTGTGAAACAGATAACATGTAACTGCAATTTCTACTCCAACAGCTTCTTTCCTCGCACTTCCCACCTGTGGAATTCCCTTCCATACACTTGCTTTCCTGATAGCTACAACCTCCAGGAGTTTAAATGTAAGGTCAATAGACACCTCCTAACACACTAATTCTTATCCATTCTCTCAAACACCCTTCCCATCTACCCAACCACCATCCTTGCTATTCTTACCTGTCTATCAGCCTCCTTCTGACATTTCCTATATCTAACCACTCTTTCCAATCATTTTCCCCTAATTAACACCCTGCGCAATAGTGGCAATGAAATGCCTTGCTTGGAGTGAAATGATTAAAAAGAAAAAAAATCATAAATCTAATGTTACTTCACAAGACACACTTTGGGAACAAATACAAGCTGCTTGGCAGGAGATACCATTAGATACATTGGAGAAATTTGTGATGTCAATGCCAGACAAAATGAAGGCTGTGATCAAAGCAAAAGGCTATTATACTAAATTTTAATTTATTTTGTAACAAGTATATTTTTCTTGTTAAAGCATTTGTTGAGTAAATCAATTAAAATTACTTTAATTAAATTGTTTATTTTCTGTCAATATGCCTCATAAAAGATAAAATAGTTCTTGTCCTAATACTTTTGCACAGTACTTTGTATCAATCTCAATGGGTTATTTAAGGCCTTCAAGATTTTGAGGATAGGCTCATGATATAGAATATGTATTCCTTGTAAGAAATCATTTTTAGATCAGGTTTCATTGATGTATTTAAAGAGTATTTTTATGGAGAGTCAAATCTATTTCTCTTAATATATCTGTGCAAATTGTATTGGTGATATTTTTACTAAAAAATCTATTTTTATACTTTCATAGTTTTTGTAAGACTGAAATCTATTGCTATCAATATTACTTTTCTAAAAATGTATTTCTTGTATTTTTATGAAGAAAATCTAGCTAGAGTTAAATTTCTAAGTAGTTTTGGGTTTTTGTAAGAGTCAAATCTATTGATATTCATATTTCCTTTCTAAAAATATATTTCTGGTATTTTTATGAAAAAAGTCTAACTAGAGTGAGATTTTTAGGTAGTTTTAGGTTTTTGTAAGAGTTAAATCTATTGCTATCATTATATTTCTTTATTTTTATGAAGAAAATCTAGCTAGAGTTAAATTTCTAGGTAGTTTTAGGTTTTTGTAAGAGTTAAATCTATTGCTATTAATATCTAAACTTATTTATAAATGGAACTTTTCTGTGTGTGTGTGTGTGTGTGTGTGTGTGTGTGTGTGTGTGTGTGTGTGTGTGTGTGTGTGTGTGTGTCCATTACCTATAGACTCTGAAACGGCTGAACCGATTTTCTTGAAAATTTTCACAGTTGTACTATAAGCGTCTACGAGTGTTCTTAGCTAGCTTTTGTGTCACGGTGCCCTTGATAAATATTGAAAATCGATAATCGAAAAGAGTGATCTGATTTTAATCAAATTTGATACACTTATAGACAAAGACATAAGAAACGATATTCAGAAGTTTCAAGGTTGTAACTCTTACAATAGTGCAGAAAATCAATAATATATATGTATAGAAAAGGCAAGATGTTTGTGTGTGTGTGTGTTTGTTTATCTGCCTGTATATCTGTATTTTTTCAGCCCTTTTATTTTAGTTTTTGCTTCGGGTTTGGCTCTAAGTAGGTATAATTGTAGTTCTTAGTCTCAGCCATGATACCATTTACTCAGAGGACTTATTTAGCCTTAAAAATTCAGTTTACGACGAAAAAAACTTATTTGATATCGATACCAGGAAATCAAAATTTGACTTACATCCATTCTTCTTTCAGTCTAAGGTTTCCCTTTAACTGGAAACAATTATTGCTTTTTAGTCTTTTGTGTCAACGTCCAAAGAGTCTGAGCTCCAGGACCATGGATCAGTTTTAAAGCTTTCATTACACCCAAGCAACGCCGGGCTATACTGCTAGTTTTTTTTTTTTTTTTTTTTTTTTTTTTAATGTATTTGTATTTTTATGAAGAAAATCTAGCTACAGTTAAATTTCTAGGTAGTTTTGACTTCAAGTTCGCCTGTATTTTCTTGTTTCTGTTCAATACTTCCTGAATATTGAAAAATGCATTAACATTCTACACAGAATTGACTCTTTTTCAATAGTTGGTTCACTCATACTATCAAAACAAATATTTGCTTTCCTTATTTATTTCTGTGGTGAGTAATTTTCAATATCTAGTATTTTGAACTGTTGTATTCATCATGATTGATATAGATGTTGTTATAGACACGGCGACTCTGGTCATCATTGGGTGTCAGTGGTCACCTGATCATTACTAGAGGGTATTTGGTTGAAATGTTGTGTTTATAATGACATCTATATCAACAAGGATGAGAACAATATTTCAAAATGATACCAAGATATTTGTTTTTAATCATCTTACTTGAACGAAGGCAATAATACCAGTAATATGCAGGCGGTTACTAGGAGTGAAAGACAATAAGAAAACTTTAAAATGAACTGGAAACTCAGTCCTAAACAGGAAACAATGGATAAACTCCTACTTCTGTTCAAAAAATTGGGAAGGAGTCTGAACCGGGCAATAGGCAAACTTATCAGCACCTGGTGAATAATGCACTAGAACAGTTTGTATTAATTTGTATTTTTTGTTTATGTTCAATACTTCTTGAAAATTAAATGGCTTGTAGCGATTTCACTTTGAATCAACAGTTCTTATTGGTCATCATGACCAAAGCTAAGCAATCTCAAGTCTGTTCAGTACCTAGTTGAGTGACCACTCGGCAATCCCAGGTGCAGTAAGCTTAGATATGCAGGTGGTATAATAGGTAATAGCTCATAATTTTTTATCATAGAGCTAAGTTCCAATTCCTGTTGGGTTTGTTGTCTACACTTACATGCAAATACCCTTGTGAAAGGCATGAATCAACCATTTCTCCTCCCAGCTATGAGTTAACTGGTAGAACTAGTATCAGTAAAAATCATTATTATCTACAAAGAAATTCTTAAAGTATACAAATAATTTCTGGTTTTAAATAGCCTGCAAAAGGTTGATAAGCCATAAAAAACAAACTAGTCAATCAATCAACCAATCAATCTTGAATATTAAATTAAAAGTAAAATTAATATAGAAATTGATCTGCTGTGCTGTCCTCATGCTTTAAATGCAAATAATTGTAATTAATTGACTAGCTTTTAATATTTAAATATATTAAAATATATCTGTGTTTAAAAGTTTCTTCATGGATTTTAGTTTATTTAACACATTTCAAATTAAGGCAAAGTAGGCATAGATATCATGCCATTTGTTCACTACAAAGAGATAGATATTTCATACATCTCTGTGTAGTGGACTCTTCTGGTGATGTAGAAATATGGTGCCAATTTTACTGTACCAACAGTTCACATCATAGAAATGGCTACTCAACTGTATATTATACACTTCTAGGTATTTACTAGAAAACTTCCCAAATTTTTTAGATTCCAATCAATATAATTTCTGTTTGAAATACACCAGAATGTTTTGCTTATGGAAATATTAAATTTAATCTTTCAATTAAAACTTAAATAAAAGTTTCAAGAAAACTTTTAATTTTTAAATTAAATTTATAGTTAGTTATCGAAAATGACTGGAAGTTCCTATAAAGATCATGGCCCAACCGAGGCCGTCAATAGCGACCTCGGACCAACCCACTTCCTTGAATCTGAGCCCAAAAAACAAGCAAACATGAGAATTCTTTTTTTTAAACCTTGTTGGTCAGTTTGAAGCATTTTGATACATCCTTGTGTCTGAGTTTTCTTTCCTTCTTTGTGTGTGTGTGTGTGTGTGTGTGTGTGTGTGTGTGTGTGTGTGTGTGTGTGTGTGCATATATATATTACACACAGACATGGATGTGCTGAAAAGTTTTTAGCTTGACCCACTTATTATAATCAGTATTTCAATGACCAACATGGCAGTACTGTGCTGTGCTTGGGAAGTAGGTCAGGTCAATAACTTTTTAGCACTCCTTCATATATGTGTGTGTGTGTGTGTGTGTGTGTGTGTGTGTATAATGCGGAGAAGTTTGTCAGTATCAAATCTGAGTTATACTGTATATATATGAGTTGACACTGGGGTCAACACCAAGTGACAGTATGTTTCATACTTGAAGTCAATCCTCAAGCCTTTTTATAAAATCTGAGAGGAACAGCACGATTAAAAAGAGACTAGAGGAAAACTACATATGAATATATATTGTAATTTTGTTATTACAATGGTGTATATATATATATATATATATATATATATATATATATAATGAACCCAGCTGAAACTATATTAGACAACCCGTTTTGAAAACGTTCTTTTTTACCTCGATAAAGTCCGTCAGTGGACGAAACACATCGCCAAAAACGAAGTCTTGACTTTTCTTTATATATATATAATTACGTGTATGAAACCCGGGTGGCAGCTGGTTTCAGGTTTTCGGAATGACCGAAATGTAAATTATTATATTTAGCTCTGGTACTTTTATTGAGCATTTTTTAATTATTTTGGCGTACCTTCAGTGGTTTATAACTACAGGTTCCCTTTATATATATATATATATATATATATATATATATATATATATATATATATATATATATATATATATATATATATATATATATATATATATATGTTTGTGTCTCCGTCTCTCTGGACGTGTGTTGTAGTGCGATGGATATCGGCTTCGAACGACAAACCAGGGAGCCGAGTTCGAATTCCAGTTGAATTACTTGCATTCACTTATGCACTAATACCCTTGATAAAGGTATTTATCCGTCTCTTCCTCCAGGTATGGGTTAAATAATAGGACAGATTGGGTTCTATAGCCATGTTGAAGACATGATTAAGGCTTCTACTGGGCATTAAGTGGGGGATAAATTTTATATTGTTATGAAGTAATAAACTGATCCCCCACTAATTACTACTTAATAATATAATACATCGCTTCTCCCCATAGCTATGAGTCAAATAACAGGACAGATTGCGTTCTATAGCTTTGGCTGGCAACCAGTCTACCGCAGAAAGCAATGGCAAGCTACTGCGGGATAATCTTCTGCTCGGTCAGTCACGTCTCTTTTTAACTGACTGACTCTCTTTCTCTCTCTCTCGTGTCTAGGTTAAACATTTATATGTGTATGTATATATGTATGTAGGATTTGTGGCAAATGCTTATTTATATATCTGTGTGCGTGCGTGTGCGTGTGTGTGTGTGCGTGTGCGTGTGTGTGTTTCTTCTTTCTTGAGAGAAAATAGATTTGGAATTATCACATAATTTTCTGTTCTTTTTACAAAAGCGGCCACTGATTTCAAAACAAGCTGGTTTAATGGCTTAGTATTTCACTGACATAGCAAAAGTCAAGATTTAATTATGTCTACTTTCGCATGAATATTTAGCGAGACTAAAACTCAGAAACTGAATGTCTGGCTGCGAAAATAAATTTCAAATTTTCTCTAAGAAAATTCCTATTTATAGTCCTTTTAGTAAATTGATAAATACACTTTACTCTGATTTCAATTTCATATTCATATCCATTACTTATTGAAAGAGAAATGTCTCACTTTGAATTACCGTTCATCCAGATTGTAAATTGCCCATTAAATGTCTTCTTAAATTGCTATAAATATTTACTAAATGTGGCTTAACCTAAGAAAGACATTAATCAATATTCTTTCCTTTAGAGCATTTTTTTAAATGATAACAACAATGATGATTATTTATTTTATTTTATTTTTTGTAGCTTATCAGCATTTTACAGGTTATTTAATGCCGGGAAATGTTTTTAGATTGTAAGAATTTTTTGAGATAATAATAATCTTACTGATACCATTTAACCCATAGCTGTGTAGAGAATAGGTACATTCATACTTTTTTCAACTGTATTTGCGAGTACGTGAATATAACAAACCCAACTGGAATTGGAACTCAGCTCTCCGATTTCCAATTCTGTGCCGTTATCCATTGCACCACCCACACGTCCAATCTTACAGAACCTAGTATTTACAAGCAGTCACCCATCGACATACTGATCAGCCTCAGTATTGCTTAACTTCGGTGTTTGTACGAGAAACTCATCAAAGATGAGGAAAATATTCTGTATGTAAATAATATACATATTGATAACTCCTCGTCCCAGAAATTCAAACATAAAATTCTTCCTTAGCTACAGAAAAAAAAAAAATAAATAAATAAAAATAAGGATAATGATTTATAAGCATTTACTTAGTTTAGTGTGACAGAAACTTAAGGCACCTAGTGACGATTAAATTCACTACAGTAGTAATATTAGGCAAAACTACCTGTTTACTGTTCCATGGCAATGCAATACTTTTGATTCAGCTAAGATTAGATTGGCACAAGGTTACAAGTGAGGAAGCCAATGTCTGTTAACACATATGTTTCAATTAATTTTATTCTATATATAATCTTTATCGCTGTTTGAACATGAGACCGAGGTTCGAATTTCACCAAGGCCGATTTGTTTGTCAAGGTGTCTTCTTGATGTTATCGACCTCTGGAGTTGTGCACAAGATATTTGACAGGATCTTTTGGAAGTTGCTAACACAAAGTCAAAATTCATCACTTGAGTGCACTGGCCTCGTTCAAGAAATTGATCACGCCTGATTACATGTTATCTCAAAGAACAGGTTTCAACAACCTACTGCACGCGTGCCACGTGTGGCACGCCAAGCAATTTCCAATGGCACGATTTGTTGAGTTTTGAGTTTGAGTTTTGTTTAACGGCATATCAACCTCTGTGGGTTATTTAATGCCCAAAAGGTAGGGTTTTTAAGGTATTTTTTAATGTTCGGTTATAGTGAGAAAGTTGATTTAGTCAGATTTTGATGTAATTTTTTTTTTAGAAAACGGAAGATGTTTTCTAGTTTTGTATTCAGATATGTATTGTTGGTAGTGATTTTTCTTCAAAAATGCATATTTTTCTATAAAAGTCTACTTTTATATTGTTTTGACCCCAGTCTGGGGTTAACTATTTGCCCATAGCTGGGAGCCTAACAGGTGCTACCACTTCGGGTCAGGGTGAACCTGGAAACAACAGCAATTAAGAGATGGTTCCATGCTCCTCACAACCTCCCAATCAGATGCCTTGCTGCTGGATGTAGTTTACCGTCATACCCAGGACCACGATTTGTTGAACTGAGGAAGTCTCTGGAAGACAAAAATTTACAAAAATCTGCTGCTGTTTTCATCTGTTGGATATCCCTCCCAAGATCTTTCATCTGTTTGAACTCTTAAGTCCAAAACGAAGTTGCTTAACAACTGAACATTTAGAAAAGTGTGTAAAACTCAAAATAAAGTATATTGCCGATATTGAGCAACTGACTAAGACCTGAATGGACAGGTCCTGGGTATGACGATAAACTGCATCCGGCAGCAAAGCCTCTGATTTGGAGATTGCGAGGAGCATGGAGCCACCTCTTAATTACTGCTGTTCTCAGGTCCACTCTGACTCGGAATGGTAGCATCTGTTAAGGTTCCAGCTATGGGCAAATAGTTAACCCCCAAAGTGGGTTCAGAACACTATGAAGGTATAAAAATAGACTTTTATAGAAATATATACATTTTTGAAAAAAAAATATTACCAATAATACATTTTTGAATAAAAATAATTATTACCATAACACATTTTTGAAGGAAAGAAAATTATTCTCAGCAAAACATTTTTGAATACAAACCTAGAAGACATTTTCAGTTTTCAAAAAAAAAATAAAAATAAAAACAAAAAATTTTCATTAAAATCTGACTAAATCAACCTTCCAACTATAACCAAACATTATAAAATAAGAATACCTTAAAATCCAAACTTTTTGGCATTAAGTAAGCCACAGAGGCTGATGTGCCATTAAACAAAACTCAAACTCAAACTCAAACTCAAAGGACACGGCTCCGATTAATAATATAAACTTAAAAAGAAAAACTTGTAAAAACAGTTGATTTCTATTAATGTGGATTACATATTTTTGTCTATATTATTATATAAAGCATATTGTAGAACAGATATATTGACATTGACTTGTATAAAAATTTGTATGCTGTTGGGGCACTGAATGATTTTAAAATCTAAGTCAACGTCAACGCATAGTTAGCAAAAGGTTGCCGACCCTTGTTCTGAAAACTGTAACTAAAGGTCCACTCGGCATAGTCGCAATATAAACAACTGTGTCTGTAACACAATATGTAATACATGTATGTATGTAATTGTGTATTTGGACAGCAAACCTTCTTTTATACAGGTTTAATTAAAGATGACTGAAAAAATCTTTTATTATATTTTTTTGCATGTGTACAAGAGATTTATTTTTGGGACATAGAGTGTGTAAGGAATGGCCAAATGATCTTTCGATCCGAGCGTTTTCGCCTCTCTAACCATTATCAAGGATCTTTTCTTTTTTTTTTTACGATAAAAAAGTTTTCATTCTTGAACACAGTTAGCACATTGTGGTCATGTTATTTGTTTACATATAAGTTTGTGTATACATACATGCATATCTTCGACACCCCCTGCACCTTTTTTTTTTTCAATTTTCTCTCACTGGAACCCTCTGCATGGGGTGAAACGGTTATAAAACACGCGTGCGTTTTTGATTGATTTGATTTTTTACGGTTTATCAACCTTTCGTGTGTTATTTAAAGTTTAAGTACACTTTTGGGATTATAAGAATATTTTTTCTTTTTATTAGTGAATATTGTGTTAACAGTCTTTTTAGTGGAGAGTTAATAATGATTTTTAGATACAAGTTACTATTTAACACATAGCTGGGGAGAGAAGAGGTGAAATCATACTATTCCCAGGTGTATTTGCGCGTAAATGAATACAACGAACCAGACTGGAATTGGAACTTTGCTCTCTGATTTCTCATTCTGAATCATTATCCATTAAAAGCATGCGTATACCCAGTCACCTGGTATTCCTGAGCGGTCACCCATCTAGTTACGGAAGATTGCTTATCATCGTTGATCAGACGAGAAACAATGTTTCAACGTGATATGGCCATAAAGCCTAGTGTGTGTGTGTGTGTGTGTGTGTGTGTGTGTGTGTGTGTGTGTGTGTGTGTGAGAGAGAGAGAGAGAGAGCACGCGCAACACGACCACCCCTATTTTCAATATTGCCAATTACGGTTTCGTTCATCTTCTCTTGGTCTAATCAACAAATCTTTAGGTTGTCTTATTGGTTTTCTACTAAATACTAGAGAGTATTTAAATATTATCAATACTATTGTTTTAACAATACAATTGCTAAATAGTATTGTTATTTATTTACTATTGTTTATTTACTATTGTATTTATGAAATATTATTGTTTTTCTATTAAAAACTATATGGTATTTGAATACTATTTACATAATATTCTGTTAAATACTCTTGTTTTACTATTGAATACTATGTCCTTTAAAGACATAGTCCATCATAGTTTTTTGTTAATCATCATGACTTTTTGGAAAAATAATTTGAGTCGTTTTCCATTGTGAATTTTTTAATCATTTCATTCCAAACAAGACGTTAAAGCCATTAAAACGCAAGCGTTTCTGACTTTGAAAGAGTACGAGAAAAAAGTAAACATTATTAAGGAGAGAGGAACAAAAACAACCCAAATTCACGAGGACAAAATATAAAAATTGACTTCGAAAATCAAAAGTTGACTGAAAAACAAAAAGGATGAAGAATTTTTTTTTTCACAATTATATCACCGCAAAAAAGGCATTTTACGGCCACTGTTTTGCAGGGGGTACATAAAGTTATGAGAAAGAGTGACAGGTTATAGGGGGTGTCAGGAAGTGCGTAAGAGAAGAATGAGAATAATGACGAGAGTAGTGTGGACGGAGAAAGGAGCATGAGAGAGAGGATGCAGGTTAGTGAGATAAGAAATGACTATTGACTTTACATTTAAATTCTTGGAGATTGTAGCTGTCGGTAAAGCAAGTAAACGGAAGGGAAGTCCACAGGCGGGAAGTGCGAGAGAAGAAGCTTTTAGCATAGAACTTACGGTGGTTACAACTAGCAATATGAACTGTAAAACAATAAAAATAAATAACAACCTGCGATCACTTGTTATTTCGTTATTTACACACACTTTTACCAGAGCGCTGTATTCTTGAAACTTTTCCCTGTTAATCAATGATTGATCGCATCCAAACATGGCTTTTTTATTGAGTGACCTTCATCGTTTCTTGAGTGTATCAGTGCTTGCTGGATCTTTAGAGTTATGGCGGGAAAATAGTCCAACAATGTATTGGCTAAAAGAATTCTAAAATAATATTTACCAATTCTTTGACCATCAATTAAATACAGTACTTCCTCGACTACGCCTCCCTCTATTTTCCGAACTCGAATTAAACGGACGTAAAAGATTGAATTGAAACAGTTTTCAATTATCCGAACTAAATCTGTTCTAATATATTATCTCAGACAAGCCCTTTGAGAATTTAGAAAATTCCACTCGAAGTTTGATAAAAACATTGATAAAGTCAATGCAGTTATTTTTTTGTCGATTTCCTCGTTGTTTTTTTATACATTTTGGTCACCTCGGCGTGGTGTAATGGTTAGCAAGTTCATCTTGCTAGAATCATTATAATTGAGTAGTGAGTTCGATCCTCACTGGGTATCCCTTTCGGTCGTGTGTTACGCCTAAGCTACGCTTAGAAAATCACCTTCCTTCAGGTTTGGGGGTTAAGCGCAGGGCTAACAACCCTGCCCCATAAAAAAACAGTTTGTTACGGAAACAGCAAAAATGCTGCCCTACACACCATTAGGTGTAAGGAAAAGTTTATTTTCATACGTTTTACTTATCTCGGCTTTAATTCTGCTTTGGAAGTCAGTGGCGGGGAAATGCGGGGCCAGTCGGAAACAGACGTAAATTAACACAGGTTTTCATAAAAATGTTGATGATATTTGATGAATCTTAGCATGATTTCTAGTTCTCTTTTTTCCAATCTTTTCACTCTTTTCTTTTCTTTTTTTTTTTTTTTCGATTGGAGTAGATAGACTAAACTATCGCTCGGTTCACACTCCACCCACGTCTACTGAGCAGGTGAAGAGGCTCATCCCTTGTTCGCTGTTTAGGATGTAGTTTCCGGCTTTCTCTTTTCCAATCTTTTCACTCTTTTCTTTTTTTTTTCTTTCTTAATTGGAGTAGATAGACTAAACTATCGCCCGGTTCACACTCCACCCATGTCTATTGAACAGGTGAAGAGGTTCATCCCTTGTTCCTTGTTTAGGATGTGGTCTCTGGCTTTCTCTTTTCCAATCTTTTCATTCCTACGTAGCCCCTGCACATCAGTGGCGTTACCGCCTTGCTCGGGGTGATATGATTAAAAAAAAAAAATTGCTTCACTGTATAGTAAGTACCTCCACTCATTTTCGATATTCAACTTTTAAATTAAATTAAAAAAAAAAAAAAGAAAATTTTTTTAGTTTAAATTAAAAGCTAAATGAAATGATTGAATTTACTATTTCCAGTAAGCAAAATACTCTGGTATATTTCAAACAGAAATTATATTGATTGGAATATAAAATTTTGAAATTTAAAAAAGAATTTTGATTCTTCGGTCATTTTTGAGCGATTAACACATTTGTAAATAAAAGTTAATTCTCGGGTTTAAAAATCTTGCAAAAATAAAATATACATCTATGACACGTTATTTTTTGAAAATTAGCAAATTTAAAGTCAAATTAATCTGATTTACACAAGTATTATTTATGTATAGCATGAAATTTAGAATAAAACTATTTCTTACATACAATATGGTGATCTTTCTAATTTTTCCCCGTATGATTTGACATGTGATGACAGCCAGACAGATGGAAGTTTGGATAAGTGTATGGCGACCAGAATTGGCAAAATTGTCCAATGTTTTTCCTGTAAGAGGAAGAAACCGTGAAATTCATGACCTTTTAATGTACATACAGAAATGACCATACTAAAAAAAAAAAAAAAAAAAAAGGAACTTCAAATGCACAAATAAATAAATAAAAATTATTTTAAAAATACGAAGGCTGGACGATTTGTATTAAACTTTTTAAGTTTTGTTTAGTAAGTATAGTCTTCACTTCTTAACTAGCGGCAACAAATCTTTGATGTATTTAAAAAATATTTTTGAAACTTTTTAAATAATTTTAATTAAAAAAAAAATGAAAATAATTCTTTTAAAATTATTATTCTAAATTTTTTTCCTCATACTATAATATCCTAAATATATATTACTTATGAAAGTAATTAAAAGCTTAAGAAATTAAATAATGTCATAGTTTTATTGCATTTTTTTTCTTTTTTACTATCAGGAGCAGATTTTCGGAAAAAAGACCAAATTTTTGGGAAAAAAAAATATACATATGATTTACATTTTCCAATGAGTTCTGCGTTTAACTAAAACCAATTTTCTCAATAAGATTTAATTTCTTAAAATTTCATGAATTTACATGAAGGGTGGGTAACATGAAAAAAAATATTTATACCAATATTTTTTTAAAATAATAATTTCAAAAATAATTTCATTTATTTATGAATAATTTCTTAAAGTTTTTTAAAATCCTACAATTATTTGATTCATGCAAGAATTTCCAAATTAATGTGTTTTTCACCGGGAAAAAACAAACTGAGTTACGTAACACTATCCATTGTAAACTCTCGTAACGATTTGGTTACCTGCAAAACGAAAATCAAAAGATTTTTACCAAAATTTTGAACGTGTTAGAAAAGATTAAAATCTTTTTAAAAATAATTTTAAAAAATACTTTGATCTTTTTTCTTAATAATAATATAGATATTTTGATGAAAAAACTTCTTTTTTTTTTCGGTTTGTGATCTTTTTTCTTCATACTAAGCTGATTTTTTTTTTTTTACAGCCATTTAATGGAGGTATCTACTGTATAGGTTTAATTCTGAAATGAAGAATCATTATTATTATTATAAGTATTATTTAACCTAATATCGTAATCAAAGATATTTGTCTAGATGCCTTTGAATGTTTTTGGGACAAATTATATTCCCTTATTTAACACTCTTTTTTTTTCTTTTTTTTTTTTTTTTTTCAATATTTTCGGTGCGTTCTTTTTTTATTTGAAATTAAAACAGCTTTATCGTTTTTAATATTATATTTCCCACTTCCTCTTTTCTTTAAAAGAAAAAAAGAAGATAATATCCTATTATAATTGTTTGTCCCCCCCCCCCTTCGTTAGCTAGCGCTACGTCATGACAATATTTTATAAATAATGGACCATATCGCTTTTGGGTCTTGTGCAGAGGGGGGGAAAGACATTATTTGGTCTCGGTGGAAAAATGAAAGAAAGAAGGGAAGTTATACGTAGAGAGAGAAAGAAAGAAAATAGGAGGAAGCTAATAAGAACAGATACTACACTTTGATAAGGCTGAGGACCGATTGTATTCAGAAGGGCACCCACGTCGCTACCGAACGTGAGACAATGTCGAGGTCTACACTCGGTTTAACAGCGAACCGTAGAAAAATTACCAAAGCCCTCTTAGCACTTCCCTTTTGGGGAGTAAAGTTAGGCGCTGTGCCATTAGGTCATCCCCTTTCTGTTGGGGGTTACTCCCCGGGGTTTGGCCTAACATTAATTAGTACCCGGTCAAAAGGCTGAGAAGCAACATTTTTCAGACGCACAGTATACTATAGAATAATGAAAAATAGTAAGCAATCGCCAAAAATCCAATTACCATAAATTAAATAACATAACATTTTCTGCTAAATTATTTTCAAATTATTATTAAAAAAAACGGTTTGACTAGAAAGAAAGAATGGAAGATAAACACCTCTTGCCAGTACCTCATAAATAATGGACTGTTCTGTTTTGATTGTGTGAAAAGTGGGAGAAAGACACAACTTGATTCTCAGTGAGAAAGAAAGAAAGATAAAAGTGTTAAATGGCGGTTTCACTGAAATAAAAAAAGTTGTCAATTTCAAATTTTTTTTATTTGTACCCACTTCTTAAAATAACGAGCAGCACTGATATTCATGATTGTTATTGCAATATTTTGTTAAGGTTGTTAAGCTCAAATATTTAACGATGCGATAGGGAAATTTCTCCGGAAATTTTATTGTCATAGAAGTCGCCATGAGCTTATTCAATGATTAACTTAATAGTTAAGAATTAAGATTAATCAGGAAATTGAAATTGGAAAACCGTGAAATTTTCATGGGTCTTTCTAGTTCACATAATTACACCACCGGTTTTCCAGTACGCTTGCTTACAAAACTATGTTGGATTGCCTACTTTGTTGGGTTAGTAGAGGCCAATTAATCATGCAATAATATACTTTTGACTCGTGCATATTAAAGCATTAGTGCAACTTGGTATGGGGTGAATAGAGCCCCACAGAAGCTTGACAGTGGTCGACACACAAAGTTAAATATAGAAAATCCCAATTTTATAGTATCGAACCCAGGAAAAATGTGAGAGAAGATTTGATTGCATTTAGTGATTATTAGAATATAATGTGGAATAAACATTAAGAAAGACGAATTTCGATAAGTTAGACAGTGAGGGATTCTTTTGGACTCGAAGCTGAATATCAACTTTGTGATTATTAAGTGTAATTGGGTACAATCCTCTTCTTCTTCTTCTTCTTTGTGCCCTGTTCTTTTAGGACGTAGGCGATCATGGCTTTCCACGTCTCCCTATTGCTGGTGGCTCTTAGCACGCCTTTTCCTGTTACACCATGCAACTCTCGTTCCGTCATCCATCTGATTAGGTCCTTCAAATATGTTATCCGTTGCTTTCCCCTGTCTCTTTTTCCCCTCTATCTGTCTTGTTAGTATTAGGTTCTCCAAGCCCTCTTTCCTCATTGCATGTCTCAAGAACTTCAGCTGTTTCTTCCTGATGCTCAGTATTAATTTCCTTTTCGTTTCCATTATTTCCAAAACCTCCTCATTGCTCACATGCTCGATCCATAATATTCACTGCATCCTTCTGTAAAACCACATTTCAGTTGCTTCAAGTTTTTCCTTCATCTTTGATGATATTGTCCCGCATTCACTACCATATTGAAGAACCGACATCACATAGCAATCCAGTACTCTCTTTGTTTCTAGCGAAATTGTCCTGTTTCTTAATACTTTACTCAACTTCTGCAATGCTTCCTTCGCCATGCCAATTCGCCTTCGGATCTCTGTGTCGCACTTTCCGTCTTCTGTTAGAACACTTTTCAGGTATTTAAATTTTTGTACCTGCTTGATTCTAGTATCCCCGACCTGTATTTGGCATATTGTGCTGCCCTTTTTACTGATGACCATGCATTCGGTTTTCTTGCAGTTTATTTGTAAGCCTTTCTTGTCACTCTCTTCAGTTACCTTCTGTAGGAGGTCTTGTAGTTTCCTTTCTGTGTCTGCTATCAGCACTGTATCATCTGCGTACCTTTGGTTGTTTAAATTGTGGCCTCCGATGACGAATCCAGGCATAACTTCTAGGGTCCTCAGAATATTCTCGCTGCACAAGTTGAACAGAACCGGTGAAAAAACACATCCTTATCTTTCTATCTTTGTATATCTGCTGAATTCATTACCTGCCCGTATACAAGCGGTTTGCTGCCAGTGAAGATTCTTGATTGCTCTTAAGTCTTTCCCAAATATGTCAAGGCTGCCGAGCATCTCCATCAATTCTTTGTGGCGTATTTTGTCAAACGCTTTCGCATAATCAATAAAGCACAGACAGGTGTAAGTTTTTCTTCATTTGTATAGCCCTTTCAGAGAGCATCCAAATCATAAATATGGCGTTCTTTGTTCTATTGTCTTTGACGAAACTGCACTGTTCTTGTCCTATCTCTGGCCTGATTCTGCTTCTCGCTCTCTTCATCAGAATTCGGGCGATCAGTTTTGTTATATGGCTCATTTAACTGATGGTTCTGTGGAGTTCGCACTCGTTTGCTCCTGGCTTCTTAGACAGCGCTATGAAGATCGACTTGCTGAGGTCATCTGGTATTACACCATTGGTTACGTTCCCTAAGTCGGGTGAAAATGATGACAAGTAATAAATTATTTCTCCCCAGACAAAATAAAAGAAAAATCTTGAAAAAAACTTAAGATTAACTATTGGGTTGGCGCGGTTTCTTAGGCAGAATATTTCATAAGAAAGGGCTTTTCGAGAAAACCCAATCAATAGGCCTTGTTTGTTTAGATGAAGATATATTCGCTGATAGTCTTTTCGGAAGAATGGTTTTACGGAAGATAAGTTATCAGAAATTCGTCTAGTGGCTAGCTGGTAAAATGCTTTTTAGAAAGAAGAACACGCTTAGAGAACGTAAATTAAATGTAAGATTATGTCAATATCTTAGTGTTGAAAATTGGTAGACTGAATTTAGTATATGTACAGGATGTGCGTTGTGGTGCAGTGGAATTCCAGTTGAATTCGTTGCATTCACTTATGCGTAAATACACCAGGGAAAGATATTAAACCGTCTTTTCCCTCCATTTATTGGGTTCTATAGCCTTGGCAACCAGTCTACCGCAGAAAGTAATGTCAACTTACTGCGGAATAATCTTCTGCCCAGTCAGTCATGTCTCTTTCGAGACATGATCGCCAAAGCGTGTATCGCGTATGGCACTTAACTGACTGACAGGGGCGGGGCAAAAAAAGAGTTCCGTCGAAGCCGCCACGGAAAAGCCGTGGGAGATGCGGAGGAGACACGGGAACGGAAGTTCGCAGCCGTAAAATACCAAGGTTGTCACCCCGACCTTTTAAACCGGGCAACTAGAGAAATACTACTATTGTCCTATCATCAGTATTTACATTATTCGGACTATTGTCCTCATCTTTGTACGCTCCGGCCTTCTTCAGATGCTAGAAATTTCGAACCGAACTCTTTTTTTTACAATCACTGGGGTATATGAACTCCATTCTTTGCGTAAAGCCTCGATTGGAAGTCATGAGTTATTTCCCTCTAACCCTGCAAGTTACTTTTCACTATTGCTGTAGCCTGGTATTGAACTCACAACTTTAAGAGTCAAGTCAGGAACTATCAAAAGTATATATTCACCTGAAGAAGGCCGGAGCGTACAACGGCCGAAACGCCTTACAACCGGCAACAAAGATGAGGACAATAGTCCGAATAATGTAAATACTGTAAATACTATCTCATCTCAGAAATATAGACAAATAGAATGATCGATTATTAAACGTCGTACAAATGGCAACAAAGACGAGGACAATAGTCCGAATAATGTAAATACTGTAAATACTACCTCATCTCAGAAATATAGACAAAATAGAATGATCTATTATTAAACGTCGTACAAATGGCAACAAAGACGAGGACAATAGTCCGAATAATGTAAATACTGTAAATACTACCTCATCTCAGAAATATAGACAAAATAGAATGATCTATTATTAAACGTCGTACAAATGGCAACAAAGACGAGGACAATAGTCAGAATAATGTAAATACTGTAAATACTACCTCATCTCAGTTTATCCCTCGTTTGTTTAGGATTCGGTTTCTAGTTCCTTCTAAAATCTACTTCAGCGTTATACTCTTAACGCTTGGTTTCGATGTATTTTGTTTTATGGCATATCTACCTCAATGGGTTATCTAATGCCAAGATCTTTAGAATAAGTTCATAAAAATAGAATATGTATTCCTTGTAAGAAATCATTTTGTTGATCAGGTTTCATTGATCTATTTTTACAAAGAGGATTTTTATTCAGAGTCAAATCTATTGCTATTAATATTTCTTTGCAAAAAGGTATACTGGTATTTTTACTGTAAAAATCTGATTTTACACTTTTATATCGTGTTGACCCCATTTTGGGGGTTAACTATTTGCCCATAAAATCTGCTTCAAGTCTATACTCCTAAAGCTTGTTTTTTCCTAAGTTAAATATAATTACACACAGTAACCCTCTACCTTGAGTGGCTCTTGGGCATTGTATTAGGTGAACTTTAGTAGGAAAAATATTTCAGCAGTTGAAGCAATCTCAGACATTCGTTCGACATTTCTGCTGCATGTTGCAGAAGAGTGTGCCATGCAAATTTCGGATTGCTAGATCACTCTAGAGGATCTGCGTTGTGGTGCATTGAATATCGGCTCGAAACGATAAATCGGGGAGCTGAGTTCGAATTCCAGTTGAATTCCTTGCTTTCACTTACGCAAAAATACCCTTGGGAAAGGTGTTAATGCGTCTCTTCCCTCCAGTTATGGGTTAAATAATAGAACAGATTAGGTTCTATAGCCTTGGCTGGCAACCAGTCTACCGTAGAAAGCAATGGCAACTTACGGGATAATCTTCTGCCCAGTCAGTCATGTCTCTTTCAAGACATGATCGGCCAAAGCGTGTATCATGTATGGCACTTAACTGACTGATGTCACTCTAGACGTTGCTCACTGAATTTAAACCAAACAAGTCGCTACCATTATTTCGTTAGATACAACGGTTGCCTACTGGATGTACGTTGAAGTAATAACCACATGATTTTTTTTAAATAACAGAACAGATTGGGTTCTATAGCCTTGGCTGGCAAACAGTCTACCACAGAAAGTAACAGCAACCTACTGCGGTAAAATCTTCTGCCTAGTCCATCATATCTTTTTCGAGACATGATCGCCCAAGCATGTATAACGTATGGCATTTAACTGACTAGAGAGTTAGGGTTATTGTACAAGTATCTTCATTCTGCAGCGTCTTTGCATGACAGCATCTTCTCAATTTATCATATACATTACCGGCCATAATTATTAGGCAACCCACTGTTTTAAAAAATGATGTATTTCATACTATTTTCTAGTATTTATTGCCAAGTGGATAATTATAAATGAAAATATAATTTTTCTTTTGATAATGCTGCACAGTAACATGTGCATCAAACGAATTTATGAATATTTAATAATTACCTATATTGCAGTTTCATAATAAAAATAAAACCCTTTTTGCTTTCACAACGGCTGCACACACTCTGGGTATTATTTCCGAAAGTTTTTTTAAAATAATCCTCCGACAACCATTCTATTCTAATTTAGAATTATCCACTTGGCAATAAATACTAAAAATAGTATGAAATACATCAATTTATTATTATTTTCTTTTGTTTAAAAACTGAAATGGCCTAATAATCATGGCTGGTAGTGTAAGACCCAGGAACAGGATCAGGTTAAGTGTAGGTTTGGCTCTCCAAAAGCACGACCATCACCAAAAAAAGGAAGTGATACATAACCACAGGATTTTTTCTCTTCGTGTTAAGCTTTGTAGCGACCAGGGCATACTTGCGATTAAACCTAAAAGATGAATGTAAAATCATGGAATGAATTAATAAAAATTATTCATCCCATTTTTTGTAGGCTTCTTAAACCAAGAAAACCGTACTCCTTTTTTTTTTTTTTTTGTTTTTTTAAAGAGCAAGCCACTGAAATGAAAACGACTTTAATATGCACTTTAACAACGTTACGTTCCTGAAATTTCTCAAATTGCCTCTCTGAAGCTGCTGCAAAATAGACAAAAGTGTTTTTGTTTTAACTTTCTGGTATGAAATAAACTTTGGGAAGTAACACGCACGTTCATAAACTTCTCATTATTTAATTAATTAAATAATTAAATTACTTTATATTTAACCAATGTTAAATATTTGAACTATATGAATGTGTAATGAAAGTAACGCCTGAGAAAAATATGAGACTGAATTATTCATAAGCAGAATAACTGTTTATACAATTCTAAACTCCTTGAAATTGACGTCGGTTGAATCGAGGTATGAGGTTGCGAGTCTTTCTTGAGAACGTTCGATCTTTTTGCGAAGGTGATAGGGTTACTCTTTCATTCCTTATAAGCTGGCCTTTATGTAAACTCCTATTATCCGGCTGTCTTGTGTGTGTGCGCGCATATATATATATATATATATATATATATATATATATATATATATATATATATATATATATACTGGGTTCCCTTTCTTGTTTATGTTACTTCCCTTCCTCTCCCGGCGTCCTTTTCGGCCTGATTCTGTATAGATGTCACCTTCTATGTTATTGGCCATTTTGACTGTAAAGGGTGATACCAAGTATTAAACTTTTTTGGTGTCTCATATTGAGGTTATTGCAGATCAGTTCATCTTAGACCAAGATTCCTGATGGACATTAAATTCGATTCAAACCTCTGGTATTTCCTGGCGGGAATCACGCACTATAAATGCGTTACTGAATTAAAAGCAGTAACAGTAACGCCTAGCTGTTATCAAAAGAGGGGTGAAGAGACATCCTTCCTGGGCTTTGCTTACGGTATCATTTGACCTTAATCTGGCCCTGCCCGGGAACTTTTTTTGTGGGTAGGGGCACGAGACGTCTTACATGCTATCAAATGCAGCAATTCCATAGGAGTCTAGACATCGAATAAGCTGATTGTAACCTAGGGAAGCAGAGGGAAGGTGTGTTGTATCAGTGTCTCAACCGAGGAAATCAGTCAGTTAAGTGCCATACGTGAAACACGCTTGGGCGATCATGTCTCGAAAGAGACATGACTGACTGGGCAGAAGATTATCCCACAGTAGGTTACCATTGCTTTCTGCGGTAGACTGGTTATAGAACCCAATCTGTCCTGTTATTTAACCCATAACTGGAAGGAAGAGACGGATTAATACCTTTCCCAAGGGTATTTGCGCGTAAGTGAATGCAATGAATTCGATTTCTCGTTCCGAGCCGATATCCACTGCGCCACAACGCACATCCAACCGAGGAAAACTTATCTTGAAAACCAGCATTTGGATCACTTCTTTTTAATTATTTTTTTTTTCTTGAACTAATGCCGGAGATTTCTTCAGTCACTAAGCAGACCATTTTCCTAGATTCCGTATTTCTTGGATTCTAACCCAAATTCCGCGAGTAGGTTTTAATTACTTTTTTCAAATTCTTCGGTGAATGTTACCCAATTCTTTAGAATATTTTTTTTTTAGTAACACTTGCATTAACAAATTAGCACAGATATATTCCTTGTTAGACAAAACAGTACGATCACAGAAGTTAAGCAACGTCGAGCCTGGTCAGTACTTAAATGGGTGACCATTTGGGAATATCAGGTGCTGTAAGCTTTGATATGCAGGTGCTATAATGGTTCGGAGTTTTTACTCGGAAGGCCGAGTTCGAATTCCCGTTAGGTTCGTTATATTCATTTAGGAATTATGTTTACTATTCAGTTGGGAAAGGTATGAATCTACCTTTTACAACCCAACTATGGGTTAGTTAGTAAGACTTGTACTACTAGGCCCTGATTATCTCCTACAAAATGTATTTACAATTTAAGACGGTTGATAAGCCGTAAAAAAAAAAACGAATGAATCAATAAAACAAGAAACAAAAAACAAAAAAAACAAAGTTGCTATTCTTCCAAATAATTCATGTCTTCTTGGCCTATGAAATATTTATTTGTTTTTTAAGTGTCAGTTGCTAACCTCTTGCTACTTTATCGCTATATCTATGGCAAATGTTCTGATAAGTTTACATTCCTTAGTTCCATCAGTTCAGACATTCATAGCCATGCTATGTACACTGAGGCGAACCTTTGAATCTTTTTAAAAGCCCGTGCTTAATAAATAAATAAATAAAATGTGTACAATTTCTTTATCAACGGGGCAAGCATTAATTGAATAGCAATGAATAAAAAATTAGATGAGATATCCAAAGATATAGTCATGGCACAATCTACTCCAGTAGATTAAATAAACTGTTTAGTTTGAGGTTTCCTGAACGTTACTCGGACTAACAAGTGATGAAGGCCAAGAGCACAACGGCGGAAACGTTTAATAAAAACAATAAAGATAGAGACAATAGTCCACTTTTAAATATTCTCTTTACAAATTTAACAAATTAATTATGTCCCACGGTTGTTGTCTTTTTTTTTTTTTTTTTTTTTTTTTGTACAAAAAAATGTCAACATGTGCTTTGTCAGTCAGTTAAAGTATCATACGCAAAATACACTTGGGCGATCATGTCTAAGATACATGATTGACTGACTTGGCAGAAGATTTTCCCGCAGTAGGTTGTCATTACTTTTTGCAGTAGACTGGTTATCAACCAAGGCTATAGAACCCAATGTTTTGCTATTTAACCCATAGCTGGAGGGAGAAGCTGTAGATTAAATACATTTCTCAAGATATTTGCGCGTAAGTGAATGCAACGAATTCAACTGGCAGTCAAACTAAGACGCACTAAAAAAAAAAAAATATCCTCAAAAAATCAACCTGCGTTTTTTATACGCAACTCCAGGATCGGTGCGTCCTAATCCCGAACTAGAGGAAGGGATGCTTGATAATGTAGACGCTGGGTAGTTCTTTGTGACCCTCGCTATCTTGTCAACATTTATTATTTTATTTTTGCCGCTAAGTTACAAATTAAACTGCTCAACTGACTCAAAAGATGAAAAATGTTAGTGGATTTAGATGTCATTGTTTTTTTTTCTTTACTTTTCTCCACGCCCGTGAATTTGTTTTTCTCGTGCTAAGTCCGCAACAAAATATTATATAAAATTCACTATTTTTCATCCATAATGTTGAATGCGAATGTTGAATGGACCATTCAACTTTTTAACAAGAAAAATCTCAAGTTGATGTTAAAAATCGCTGCAACTCATTGTTGATCTATTTATTGGAATGATGACATGTCTCTAATTTGTATTTGTAACATTGTACAAACATTGTATTTATTTATAATTTACTTTCAATTTTTCTAGTTGAATTACCCTCTTTATAAAAATACGTCAGTGAAACCTGACTACAAACTGATTTCTTACAAAGAATGCATATTCAATTTACAAACTTATTCTAAAAATCTTGTCGGCATTGACAACTAACTCATTGAGGTTGATATGCCGTGTAAAAGCAATCATTGATAAAACCAAACCAAACCAAACACCTAGGTTACAATAAAATGTATTTTTAATACTTACTACCTTTTAAAAATTGAGATATAGGTGTTACAGATTTAAGGAGAGTGCGCGAGAACCTTGTATCGGTCCTGGGCAACCCCAACAGTTGGATTACCGTTAAACTCCTGGATATTGATTTGTTACTTTCTCTCGTGATGACACCAGAATTAGATAAATAATTTAATTATAATTTTTTAAAATGGTTAACATATTTTTTTTTATTCTTAATATTCCTTGTCTAAAAAGTACGTGTTATACGACAGAAAATAGTTTGATAACTTCCATACACCTGATTTTACACATTGAAAAATGAAAATTAATGCTTTCAAATGCTTGAAATTAATTCCCAGCAAACATGACAAGTGAGAAGGAAAAAAAAATACAACTATTTTTCCTCTTTCTTTTTCTTTCAATAAAGTACGCGCACCTTTTTAAAGTCAATTAAATGAACCAGTGCGTTTATAAATAATGACGCTTTGTGCGATCCTTGAGGCTTTTTTGGTGCAAAATTACACAATAAAATAAATTAGAATTAAATTAAATGGAATAACGTAACTTCATGCTTGTCACTTGTGCCAAGTACACAAACTCTTTTTAAAAACTCAGTGAATCTAAATTCTAAAAATAATGTTTATTGGTTGGTTACACATAAAAGGATTTTTATACTGTTAAAGTGCATTGTCAACGTCAGTCAAAAATTAATATGTCTTATTATTTGTTTCAAATTATTTGAATGAGCAAACATTAAACAATTGTTCCGTCCACTGGTGTGGGTGAAATAAACTTAAAAGAAAAAACAAACACTGAAACAGTTCCTGTTGCTTGTTTTTCAATAGAATAAAAACTTCAGTTTGGCTTTGCTAATTTCCATGTTGTTGATATGAGGTTGGGAGGGAATGATTTAAATAATTAATAATAGTAAAAGAATTTTTTTTTAAAATTAATCCTTCGAATTTTTCCAGTAGAAAGTAACGTTTTAATTAATGACTCAGGGTGAGTTCGGAAAAAAAAGGAAATAAATAGAAGATAAAAAAAGATTATTAGTTTTTTTTTTTCTTTTCTTTTTTAAGGGTGCGGGTTTGTGGGGGTGACTTGCAAGCTTAAAAACGGAAATAGAAATCGCATGAAAGCTGACATTTTTGTTTTCAGCGAATAAAAATCCGGTTCGAAATAAAGTCGCGTCGTAATTCATTTTACAAAATATTCCTTAATCTTTGCTTGGAATCCGATAAATGACTCCCCCACCCCAACTAAGGAACGCATTTATTACTTTTTAAATACAACATTAACAAGGAACAATTCTAACAAAGGGTAGGAGTTGCTTATTTTCTTGTCTTGATTTCTTAACTGTTTCTAAAGGGTGTATTGGACAAAATTGGCCTTTTCAGTATAACAGGCAAAAAACTTTAGGCTATTTCAAACGATTTAAAACCTATTATTAACGAAGTACTTTAATAGTTTTTTTTTTAAATTTAGGTTACAAGATTAACAGAACAGCTGTTCAGAAAATAAACTTGTTTCTATAAATTTAAAATGAAAATAATTAACAATAAAAAAATATTAGATTAAAAAAATATACCCTATGTAATTGAAATTGACTATGCTTGTCTAATTAATTAATGATTAATCTTAGTACTTATGTCTAATTATCCCAGTAGTTTTTCTTGTTTTTATTTTAATTTACTAAAATCCTTAACGAACAGGAACCTATTATTGTGTACTGTAAGAGATATAAAAAAAAATGACGGATTTATTCCCAAGCCCTTAGCATCATCAAACATAAAGAAGTGCAATGTTTGAAAGAATCCCGTGAATGGTTTTCTCAAGTCAGTGTCAAAGTGTCTTGATAATAGACGAGGCCGGGGTGTGGGCTTGCTGGAAATGGTGTTATTAGGAGTAATAGTGATAGATATAAGTGTTTGCTACTCGGGTTATTTATTGTTGGCTGTGATGAAAAATCGTATTATAGGAAGGTGAGATGTAGGGAAAAATGAGGTCACGTAAGTAAAGCACACTAAGTTGGTTTCAAAACGGCTTGAAAAAGAAGATTGGTAAAGGAGAGAAAGAGTTTTTACAGATGGCCAGTTCCTTTTCTTTCTCTCTTTCCTTTCTCATCGACTATCCCTTATATCTCCCCACCAACACCTACCCGGTGGGTGATGTGGGGGAACGTTTGTGCTTGTGGGGGATGGTTGCTGCCGGCACTGCCTTTTCCTTGTTCTTCCTCCTCCCCGAGGGAGCAACAGGCCACATTATTTGCACTTCCAACATTGTCTCTGCTACATTATGCAGATCACTGGGCCATGCCGAAGCAAAATAAAAGAAGCACCCTCAAGTATTCCAAATTCTTCATTATTATTATTAATAATAAAAATAATAGTAGCATATTATTTTAACTCAGCACAGTTGACGGCAAACATTGTTTATTTTAAACGCCTTCAAGAAGAAATTAAATCCCATCTTTCTCTAATTCGCCCCTTATTGTGAGCTATGGTTTAATAAATCTCTTTATTTAAATGTGACAATTGCAAAGAAACCATCCCCGTGTAACAGAGATGTCAGACTTGTCTTTCAAAATAAATAAAATAAAAATTTACAAACAATTCTAGTAGCCGGCATTGGAATAAAAATCGATTATGTTGCAATTGCAAGCAATTCATTTGAATATTTTCCCCCTTTAAAAGAATTATAATAAAAGCTTCCTTTTTAAAACCTTATTTTCCTGTAGTTTATGCTTAAAATTCAAGTGTTTATCTTTGACATTTAACTTTTTAAAATGCAGTTTTTTTTTATTTGTATAATCAAACCCAGTTCTATCTATTTTTTTTTTATCTTGATAGAAGTCTATTTGTCAAACCCCGTGTATTCTCTAAGTACTTTTAACTTTTAGTTCCTTACCAGTTACCCTTGCTTGACCAATCAATTATTACATTTTCAAAGTTTCTACTTTAAAAAAATATATATATATATATATCCTTTTTAAAGGTCATAATAGCAGTTAAATGCATTTTCTCTTTAAAGAGTGTTTTATTATGTTTTGCAGTTCATATTAAATGACTAATGTTTTTTTGTCGTTATTGTTTTCTGGTACTGTTACTCCTCCTTTTTCCTAAGAACTAGTTAATGTCTGTGGTAGTTCGTTTAACTTGCTCTCTGGCGCGCGTGCGCAACTGCTACATTACCGCGCATCGTTCTCCTCCGTCTCTCTCCTGGTGTCCTACTCGCACTGTTACCACTTTTGCCTCCCTCTCCTCCCGTTCACGTTGTTATGATATCCTCATTCTCGGGCCGCCTGCTTCCCCCTCTGTTACTACTACTACGACTATTACTATTTTTTTTCTCTCTTTCTTTTTTTTAACCCTCCCCTTACTACGACGTTGTACTTTTGCTCTTTTTTTTCTCTTCTTCATCCGGAGCTGATTAATATTCATGAGCACTGACTGACTATTGTGTAGGAAGTGCTGAATAGGGCATTTTGCGACGACACAAGAAGTACATCAGCCATTAACAAAGCTCGATGGCATTGTTGCGAAGGTGCTAAAGCTGTCCCTCCTCTCTCTTTCTTTTTTTTTAGTCTCTATCTCTCTCTCCATCCATTTCTCTCTGGTGCCTTCCTTGTATTTATTTATCTATCTATCTATCTCTCTCCTCCTCCTCACTAATCAAATTTCACTTATTTTTTCTCCCTCTTTCTTTTATCTCTCTAACAAGACAAGGGAGAGAGAGAGAAGAAAAAAAGCACTAAAAAAAAGCAACAACCAAAAAACAAAAAAAAAAACAAAAAGAAACATTCATACAGCTACTACTGCTACTGCCATTGCCAACCTCGAACCTCCTCCTCCTCTTTCTCCTCCTTGTTGTTCACCAGCCAAAAGTAGTAGTAGTAGTAATAGTCAATATTCTTAGTGTGTGTGTGTGTATGTGTGTGTGTATGTACACTTCTGATAATATTTGGTGTGTTCAAAATATATTCATATGTTCATAATAATAAGGATCATTGCAATAATATCGCACAATTAATAAGAACGATTTAAATATATTTTATGTATATGTGTATATAGTTATATATGCATGTATGTATGTATGAATTTACATTATTAATATTTAATATAAAACGTGATATACACATGTGTATTTAACAACAACGGATTAATATCACCTAGGATTTTCAAAGAGAAGGGAAAACTTGGAAAAAAAAAATCAACAAATTGTGTGGTGGGATCTTCTACAAAATTTCAGCCATGTGGATTTTGACGTGGTAAGGATTTCTTGTCATAAAATGTATATATTTTGGTTATTATCTGTTTTTAATTACAATTATAGCGGGCAGTGTTTTTTTTTGTAGCTAAAATAAAAATAATAAAAACACTTCTTGTGTTCTGTTAAAATAAAAAATAAAACGTTTTAGTTTAAGTAGTTAAACTTCATCAGCTGCAAAAAAAAAAAAAATTAAATTATTCTCTTAGCGGCCGAATTTAATTTTGATTATTTTTCAAATCTAAATCAACTTATCTGCATTGTTCGTAAGACATCTCTTACTTTTTTTCCCTCTTTGTCACATTATTAAGTGATATAAATTTAAAAATAAATTGTAAACCTTAAATAATATTTTTTTTCATCTCTTTTATAGTTAATTTTATTTTATTTTTGCCTTCTGTATTTGTGGGGTTAATTTTTCGAAAAACTCACTTCGTCGGACGGAACAGGAAGACGAACATGTGCTTTTTTCTTTACTCTTCTTGTTGTGTACATCTCTTCATTTTTATTATTCGTTTCCACACACAAATCGTGGCACAATTGAATTTATTTCTACTTAATTATCTGTAAAACTATCTCCAAATATTTCGCTGATTATTTACATTTTTTTTTTTTACAAACTGACTCATCTTTACATAAACTTAGTTTGAAATCAACACTTAATGTTTATATAAGTTTAAAAGAAATCTTGATAATTCTCCATCTCTTCCTGGTGTTAAGTGATTAGATTACCGATAATCATCTGTAAAATCGATTAGTTTCTTTGTTATTAACATTGTTTCTCTTTCTTGAAGTTTTCTCGTCATAAAGCTGAAATTCAGAGTCTTTTTTTGTGTTTTATTTGCTTAACTTTTTTCTCATTAAACGTAGACGTGAAGAAACGATCAGAAGAAATACCCAATATTTTTTTTAAGGCTTTGTTTAAACTTTTTTCTTAAAAGTGTTTATTAAATAAAAAATGAACGAATAATTTCATAGTGTTTTATCTGTTTGTTTTTCATACCGCAACTTTAAGACTAAATTTTTAAAAACTGAAAAAGTCTCTAAGTTTTACAAAAAAACTTTTTTTTGGGGAGGAGATAAACATAATTTTGTTTTCAACATTGCTTTTTTTTATTTTGCAACACTTGTACGTGTATAATAATTTTATTAATTAAAATTTCACGTTACTATTATTTTTAATTTCAAGCTTTTGAAAATTAGTTTTTACAGTATCACACACACAAACAAAAAAATACCAATTTTTTATCTTTCTATTTATTTGGTTGATGACATAGTCTAAATTTGGAAATTTTGATTTCACGTTTAATTTTATATTTAAATAAACTTTTGTGTCCAATTTATAATTTCTGGTATAAAAATTAAATTAAATAGTCCTGTTTTTAAAACAGTTCCGTATCCGGTTCAAAATTTTTGTAGATACTTTTTTTTTTTTTTTTTTTTCATTCTATAAAAAGAAGTTTATCATATCCACCTTTTATTTAATTTATATATATATATATATATATATATATATATATATATCAACAGCTAACTTCCTTCTTTCCTGGAGGGAGTTTTCTCACAACCAAGCTCGGGGTGGGGATTTCCTCCTTTTTTTCCCCCCATCTTTTCTCTCTTCCTCCTTTCTTCTCCACTTTTGATTCTTTCTTCGAGTTGAGTGACTGATTTTTTTTTTCTTTACGTGTCGTTGAAAATTCTTTGTCATCGCATAGTTTTTGTTTTCTCTCTTCTTTAATCAGAATATTCTTTAAAAAAAAAACAAAAAAACACACAACTTTATTTTCTAGTTTTCATTTTTAAACTAATTTAGTCTCCACTATGATTTTTTTTCTCTTTAGTTTTGCTGTTATTCATTAAAAATAAAATCCAATCATTTCTGACCAAAAAATGACAATAGAATTGTACTTTTTTTTTTATATCTAAGTTTAAACTTTAACTTGCCACTTTCTTTTTTTATCGATGACGGTGTAAATTTATTATTATTTTGGCTGTATTTTTTTTATTTCCGATTACATTTTTTCCACCTGATGAGAATTTTTTATAAATCGTTTTCTTGAGGGGGGGGGATGTGTTCATTTAAAAAAAAGATCGAAACTTGACTTTCATAAAAAATTTAGTTTGATTAAAGATTTTTTTTTTTTTTGGTTTGTTTACAGGGGAAATACGATTTTTAAACAATAACACGCTTTTTTTTTCTTTTCACATCAAGAAACTCTTTTTGTTTCTCTTGTCTATTAAATATTTTAAAATTCCTAGTCTATTGTAAATATAATACATGCTTTGTTTTCCAAGTTGCTATCTTGAGAACTTGTCAGTTTTTAAATCAAAACTTTGAAGAAGACCTACATTTATCTCATTGATGGATCTTAAAAAATTTTAAAGCTAAAATTTAACTCTTATTTTATAGGAACTTTATTCTTGATGTTTCGTTTTATTTATTTTTCATAAAGCATTTGTTTTAATAATAAATCGATTGATAAATAGACCATAACTCTTTTTGAATAGAAGCACTTCTTCACTGATACATCAATTCCTTCAAGGTCTATAACTACGTTTTGACTATTTAAATAAAATCATTTTGGTCATTACTTCCTCTTAGTTTTACTTGCTTTCCAAATGTACTAATTGAATGGATTTCAATTTTCTCTCGAGTTGTTTACAACTCTGACTACAAAGTTACTTTTATTGCTTGAAGGTCTGCCATTGATTGAATAGTACTTTTGTCTTTTTTGCTATTTTCTTTCTCTTTCTCATTATTTCAGTACGTTTGTACCGGTAATTTTTCTTGTCGATATTTTTTTGGGGTTAACATTGGAACAAAAGTGAATATTGAAAACTCAGTCTTTAAAAATAATTTTATGTCGTGTACTTTAAGTAAAGATTTAATGTACTTTTCAAATTTCTATATACCTAACAAAATTTCATTGATTTATTTTTAGCATGTGTTTAGATTCTCTCTCCTTATCAAAAGGAACTGGGGTTTAAAAAGTGTTTTTAGGGTTACTGGAACGTGTGTGCGCGGGCACACACACACACTTTTCTTTTAAACTTGTAATTTAATTAATAAATGTGAATTTTTATTGATTTTTTTTTTTAATAAGAAAACATCTCAAATAGAATTTGGTTTTAGTTGTTTATTATTATTTTTTTTAATATTTGTCTTGATTCATCTCGTCTTTCCTTTAATTGCATTGTGATTAAAGTTTAACTGCAAGAGTTTTCTTGACAATGAAACATAAAAACAATGTATAATCACTCTACAAAGGGCACAATTTTTTTTATATAGGTATTCCAGTTACTAACATCTTAAGTATCTTTAATCTATTATTAAGACATGGTCCAAAGTCCACTCCAAAATATAAATTTTCTTATGACATATACACCAGGAACTACTATTGTCCTCGCTTCATAGACTGTACACATTTTTTTTATTCTACATGTCAAACAAAAGTTCATTTCCGTGTCTATTGTTCAAAGTGGAGTCCGATTTTCTTTGCAATACAAGGAACCACATTTTTGTGTGGTGTCGGCAAATAATAAACTGTTGTAAAATAAAATCGTTCGTTTTGAACAGACAAAAAAAGGTTACTAAATGCACTGACCAGAACCCAAATTTTGATATGGGTTATCTCTCTCTCTCTCTCTCTCTCTCTCTCTCTTTCTTTAAAGAAATTGTGACATGCCTCACACAAGGGTGACCTCTTTTTCAATGCTAATTCTTTAGCAGTGTGGATTTTGGCCACTTCGTTCAAACCAATTATTTTTGAATGGACGGGATTGGGTTAAAAAGTCTTGACTCTGCTGTACCATCTGTAGATTCAATTATCAACTAATTGGATTAAAAGAACAGCTTTTTGAACACCATCTAAAATAACAACCGTTCCTGCATTGGTAAATAATAGTTTTTTTAGTCACTACATGACTAGTATTCACCAATGCAGCGTGTAAGAGTAAAAAAAAAATTGAATGTATTTTTATTTTTTATTTTTGTGACAAAATACGTTTGATTATTTTTTCCTTTACTAGAATTAAACGAAACAAATCTTTTTTTTAATATTTCTAACAGCTGCTTCTTTTTAAGTTTTAAGAAAATTTGTAAAAAATATAATTTTTGTTACAATAAACACGCCAACATTAACCACTTTAATATCGTCTTGACAATCTTTTTTTTACAATGGTCGATATTTTTTAATTATTTTTTTTTTCTGACAACATTCCTTCCTCTTTACTAGTCGCCAAGTATTTTAAATCCACAAAGGAAGTGACTTAAGTTTTCTTTCTATAGGAGTGAGAGAGAGGAATGCATTGTGAAGTGTAAATTGGAGTAACCAACAAAGTTATAATTTCTCCAGAGAGTGTCTTCCTTTGCAAACACTTTGCTCTAAACATTTTTATTGTTATAGTGTTTCTTTGACTAAGGAAGCAGAGTTGCTGATTTAGACCAATATACTCGCTCTTAAAAAACAATAAACCAAAAGAAAAAAAAAATGGTTTTCTAGTCACCTTGACCGGGTAGGGTGGTGGCGTATTGAACTAACCAGAGACCATAATCGGCTCTAACCCCTTTTGAGTTAATTAAATCAAAATTTGAATTCCAATAATAAAACCTTTACAGATTCCTCTCATACAAATTCAAGAAACTACCCAATTTTTTTCTGTGTAGAAGAATCCTGTGATATGTATCAGCTTCATATGTACTTTCATGTCAGACGTCATTTTACTTGTCTCTCTGTAACAAGGGTGTTGATTATGGGTCAACTTAATAAAATAGGATGTATTCTTGAGTGACTCTTCTAAAGTAATTCAATCTGTTATTTGACTCACCAGAATTAAGTTCATCTTTCTATAATTTCATAAATTATTATCGCTTTCACCCCTGTATTTGATTGTTTTTTGTTTTGTTTTACTCCCCTTGCTAATTATCTCTACTTGTATTAAATCTTTTGCAAAATTTTACTGCTTATGACGGAATTGGCTTTTATTTTAAGAATTAGATTATAGGGATTATCCTAAACTTAGCATAATCAGATACCATAGCCTAATAGTGGAGCACTGAATAGGGACTAATTGTTCATTTTGAGCAGTGAGATGAGTTCTGCATAAAACACTTTTCTAGAACATTGTATCATTGCGTGTAGCCTCACTATTACAGCATACGGTTTACAATAACAATCTAAATATCAATCTTGTAAATGCATGTTACTTATTGGCTTATTAGACATGTTTACTTAATAGATTGCACAGATGTATGAGAAATTCGTTTAATGTGTAATGCATTTATTACTGAGTTTGGCTTAACGATTAAAAAAAAACATAACTCTTAATGTTACTTATATTGAGCCAACAGTCACAATTGACAGCGAGCCACTGACTTTTGGTAGCAGTTTTGTTTACCTCAGAAGCATGATCAATGAAATCAAATAAATCTGGGTATCTGGTGTTCCTTTTTCGTACTCTGAGAAGTGATGACTGTTGGACCTGAGAGGTATCAGGTTTGTCACCAAATGCAAGGTCTATCAAATGATTTGCAATGCTGCCATTTGCACTGCATCATATATATATATATATATATATATATATATAAGTATGGGTGAATAATATTTCTTGTCCAAAGAAACACTATTTTTAAAAAGTGCTCAATACAAAGTAGAACTAATAATATTTATTCAGAAATTATAACATGGATATGTTACAATATCACTACAAAAGTAGCTATTTTGTTTCAACACTTGTCTTGTCAAGTGATGTTGTTTATTTTAAATTGAATGGTTTTTTAAAATAAACCACATCACTTGACAAGACACAAGAAGTGTCGAAACAAAATATCTACTTTTGTAGTGGCATTGTAACATATCCATGTTATAATTTCTGAATAAATATATACATATAATTTGAAAGACAATCTCTCCAACATCGAATTCCTTACTAGAGCAAATACGCTGAGTGTAGCTGCCCTGCTAGCATCAGCAGGACTTTGATGACCTGAGCAGGTCTGTCATTTGGACGACTCTCAGTTGCCAAAAATCACTCTGTATGGTGGCTTAAAGTACCAGAAGTGAGGCAATCAAAGACTCAGTTATAAAGACTGTAACAAGAGAGGGGGCCTGAAAATCATGCAGATTCGTGTAAACAGCTGGGAATGGCGGACTGCTCTGCATGATGGTACTAAACACTTCATGCTGGAGTAGCAACAACTGAGTTTGGCCAAAGTTACCAGTAAGAATCAACCCAGAGACATGGCATCACAGAATTCAAATTACCTACCAGACCTAAATAAACCTCCATGTGTCTTTGTTGAATGTGACGGGCAGCCAATAACATTTATCACTATTAATGAGATCTGTGCAACTGAGGGAAATCTTTCACTACAAGAAATTCTTAAATATTTTGAAACCCAGCAAAGTAGAAAAATTACACTTATCTCCAGTTGGAATACACAAGACACCTAGACCCCTGTTTACACTGAGCCCTTGAATGGATATCAGTCAATGGCAGTTTCAGATATAGCAATCCAGGTGCCAATGGTGTTACATAACATATCGATATTTTACAGGCTGTGATGAATAAATTGACGTTTAAAAATGAAAATAACACTGACATCTTGTTTTAACAGATATATTTACCAAAATTACGCAAAAATATCTTGAAATACTAAAGAGTAAATTTATTCAATAAAATCACCATTGACTTCAACGATGGTCTCCAAACAACTTTGGAATCTTCTGCAACTCTTCTGGATGGTCTCCTTGTTTAAGTTGGTGAATGCTGCCATAATTCTTGCCTTTAGTTTATCTTTCTTACAAGAAGTTTTGTTGGTCTCTCTCACTCAACTGTGCCCTACGCATAATAATCAGGGGGGTTCCAGTCCAGGGAGTTAGGTAGCCAGACATAAAGAGTGATATAGTTACAGAAATTGCCATGATGGTGTTTGCCTGCTTGTAAGACATGGTGCAGAATCCTGTTGCCAGACATAAAGTCTTCTAGTAGCCACCCTCTTGATCCAGCAGCACTACCTTCTCGAAGCACTTCATGTAGGCTTCCATGTTGAATCTGAGGCCCTCATCAACAAATTTTGGAGTTCTTTTCTTGACAGAACAATGGGTGAGTTTTCCGATCTGCCATAACTTCGAAATCACCATTAGACTTATCCAACTCTTTCTGAATCCCCCTACACTGTCTTCAGATTGGCACCCAAATACTCTGAAATATGCTGTTTACAAATTTCTGGTTGAATGAATTGTGTTATAGTACCCATCTTCTCACTAACTGGTGCCCAACTGACCCAACTATGCTCTGCAGCCAACAAAAACAACATACCTGCATAAAAGTTAAAAATATAAAATGGCAACAATTTGCTTATTGCACCCTGTAGAAGTCTTTCCCATAAATTCAACCAAAGAAAATGGAAAATGTAATAATGAAAAACAATTTTTTTTTTTTTTTTTTTTTTACTGATGTTTATTGCGGATCTTAGTCATTAGAAAGTCTTTGAAACTTTAAGTGAAAATTCCTGACTGTTCTCAAGATATCACAAGTAAAATTTTGCTGAATCAGCATTTTTTGTTGAACATTACCATTTTCAAATTTTATTCTGCTTATATACATAATTTAATAGCTAAGGAAATGTTAGGTCATTATTACAGCCAGTTGAGGTTTTTAGAGCATGCAATGAGGAAAGAGGGCTTAGAAAACCTGATACAGGATAGATTGAAAGCAAGAGGGACAGAGGAAAACAACGCATAACATACTTAGTGAGCTTGAGTAAGTGGATGGTGGAACAGGGTTTAGGAGAAATAACAAAGACAAAATTTATTAAGAGCTACAACGGGCAGGAAGTTGTGGAGAGCCATGATCGTTTATGTCCCAAGTGGACATGGCACCTAAAAAGACTGCCATGTTCTCTATTCTGACTAGCTACTTCATATTTTAGCCTTGAGAGTATTAGTAATGGTCTTTTAGTTCTGTAACCCTTGCCTAGCAGTATGGCACAAGTGTGTGTGCATATATATATATATATATATATATATATATATATATAGTTGTACATGTATATTTAGGCTTTGGCTTCAGACTTCAATATAATGGACAGATAGTTTCATTTTCTGAGCATACCATCTGCTAGTGTGGCTAGCCAATCCCTTTCACAGATACCTGCTTGGGCACATTTGCTTTGTTCAACACCACAGAGCCCACCTATGGTTTATACTCCAACTATGCTGACCAGATAGAGGGAGAAAGAGACAGAGGAATGCAACGGATAACATTTGAAGGGCATAAGCAGATGGATGACAGAATGAGGGTTGCATGGCATAACAGGAGAAAGCATGCTAAAAGCCACCAGGGATAGGGAGACTTGGAAAGCCATGATCGCCTATGTCCTGAAAGGACAGGGCACATAGAAGAAGAATGCTGAGCAGACTTTATTTTCTGTGAACGAGAACATCATATGGTGTAATCAACAATTTGAATGAGATCAGTAACCTCAAATCCTCAGTCCCAATGAGCTATGACTTCATGATAGGACATCTATTAACAAACAATTCTGTTTATCTAATTCCACTCACAACAATTGGGTAAACCTATGGCATAGTTTTAAAGCACTTACGGTTTATACTACAACTATGCTGAGCAGACTTTAGTTACAGTTTCTGTGAGACAGAGCATCGTCTGGCATATTTGAACAACTCTAGTATACTCAAAGCCTCAGTCATGATGACTTTTGATCTCCTGCTAGAACTTCTGAACAATTCTATAGATCCAATTTCACTCACAATGCTTGGATATCCCGTTCGATCACCAAAGTTAAGCAACGTTAAGCCTGGTCAGTAACTGGATGGATGACCACTTGGGAATTCCAGTGGCTGTAAGCATTTAGTGATGGATATCCATTGTGGTGCAGTGGATATCAGCTTGGAAAAAGAAATCAGTGAACTGAGTTTGAATTCCAGTTGAATGCCCTGCATTCACTTATGCGCTGGTACCCTAGGAAAAGGTATTAATTTGTCCCTTCCCTCCAGTTATGGGTTAAATAACAGGGTAGGACTTGGGACCCTGCCCTTAAACAAATTCCAATGAGACTTCCTCCATCGGGGAAGAAGCCATCTCAACCCCACTAGAGTGAATGTGGCTTGCGCATAATGCTTGGATCAGTTGGATCAGCATGAATAGTTTCAAAGCATTTTCTAAAAGTGCTACATGCTGGAATTGCTTATCAAGACCAATAACATCAAGAATAACCGATATCTTTAGAAATCATCCGTGGTGAGATTCAGACTTAGGTTTAATGGTCGGAAAGCAAACATTCCAACCACTTGGCTGTACACCATATAATAAATCAAATCATTAACCTTTTTTTTTTTTACCTGTACATACAAAAGTTGACACTAAATTTGTCACTTTCCTACTGATATAACATGGCTTCCCTCTGCCTTTTCTACAAATATTCTGAGAATTTGTTCTCCTTGGTGCCTCCAACTGCATGAATTCAACTATGCTACTAGATTGGCAACTAGGTCTTACTGTTTTAATGTTGAACTTACTAGATGTAACCATATGTACTATTCTGATAGTGTCTTTTCTTACACTTCTCATCTGTGAACCTGTCTCTAATTATTAATTTTTTTTTATTTTTTTATTTTTTTTTTTTCTAATGCAATGTCAATCACCATTTTCTGTCTCCCTGAACCCCGCTCCTTTCATTCTTTTTCTTTATTTCTCTTTAAAGTCTTTACATTCTCTTTCATTTCTTATAACCCTCTGTGTCTGTGGCATTGATTGGGGTGAAAGGGTTAAAAAAATGTTGATAAAATATGCATTAGTGTCTCAGTATCTAAACTTATTTATAAATGAAACTGTGTGTATTTGTTACCTATAGACTCCAAAACGGCTGAACCAATTTTCTTGAAAATTTACACAGTTGTACTATAAGTGTCTGTGAGTGTTCTTAGCTATGTTTTGTGTCGAGATACCCCTGATAAATATCAATAATCGAAATAATCGGGTTATAGAAGGAGTGGTCCAATTTTAATCACATTTGATACACTCATAGACAAAGACATAAGAAACGATATTCAGAAGTTTCAAGGTTGCAGTTCTCACAATAGTGCAGAAAATTTGATATCGATACCAGGAAATCAAAATTTGACTTACATCCATTCATTTTTCTTTCAGTCTACGGTTTCACTTTAACTGGAAACAACTATTGCTATTTAGTCTTTCATGCCAACGTCCAAAAAGTCTGAGTTCCAGGACCATGGATTAGTTTTAAAGCTTTCATTACGCCAGGCTATACTGCTAGTAATGGATAAGTTCAAAATATTGTGAGAATTTCTAAAATGTAACCCTCCCCACACCCGCATTGAATGCTGTCAACACAATATCAGTTTTATTTCAATCACAAAGACTGAATGAAAAAAAAAAATAACAATCCATGTTTCTGTTTAGATGACTTTTTAGTATTTCACCTCAGGCAAGGCGATAATGCTACTAAAATGCAAAGCGTTATGGAGAATGCAAAATAATGTGTAAACTGTAGGAGGGAGATAGAACAATAAAAGAACAGGATTCAGAAAGACGGGCGATAGCAATTAATGTTTCATTTAACTTTCTGAAGATTGTGTTTAATAAGAAAGTGAAGAGAGTTCTCCGGGTGAGAATTTAGAAATTATGCTATTATTGTGGTGCATTGGATATCAGCTCAGAATGAGAAATGCCCTTGGGAAAGGTATTAATCTATCTATTCCTTCCAGTTATGGGTTAAATAACAGGACAGATTGGGTTCTATAGCCTTGGTTGGCAACCAGTCTACCGCAGAAAGTAACGGCAACCTACTGCAGGATAAGATTATCCCACAGTAGGTTGCCATTGCTTTCTGCAGTAGACTGGTTGCCGAACAAGTATCTGCTTTTAAGTGAATGCAATGAATTTAGCTGGAATTTTAACTTGGCTCCCCGATTTCTCATTCCAAGCTGATATCTAATGCACCACAACACACATCGAGTACTATACTTAAATTTATGAGGTCATAGTAACAAAGAGGAAATCTCATTAAAATATTTACCATGAATATATTAAAAAAAAAAAAAATAGGGAAGCTATTCTGTTAAGCGGGGGGGTGAGTAATTCAAGCCAAGATGTAAGGTCAGAACCAATAAATTGCAGACCTTTGGATTTTATCGAGAATCTGGGCCGTGTATTGTCGACTTTTTCAGTGGAAATCAAGTCAGCAATACTAAATAAGTACAAGACAAAACTCTCCAGCTGAACAAGAACAATCTACCCTATAGGTTGAATAAATGGTTTAGTTTGAAATTCTCTGAAGGTTACTTGGGTGGGCAGCCACCAAGAGGATCAAGAGTGCAGCATGTGAAACTTTGTGATAACAATGAAATTGTGGACATTAGTCCAAATGTAAATAACTTCTCATTCTAGAAATTCAGATAAACATTCTCTGGCTAAATGCTTTATTGAATATGGTGATTTTCTAAGCACCACTTAGATGTGGCACACAGTGAAAGTATGAGGTTCCCAGTGAGGATCACTTAGTGGTAATAGGTTCTAGCGGGACAATTGTGCTAACCATTACAATGCATTGGTGTACCCGAATGCTTAATTAATGCTTTAATCACATTTGTGAGAGTTTTACCTATAATTTGCATATGCCATAAAATGACAGAATTATCGTAATTAAATTCAACTTTTCTTAGTCTTCGGTTCCATATTTGGTACTGATTTATTGTTTCAAATTTTTGTTCTGTTTTGTAGAATCCTGTTTTGGCTTCTTTTTCTGTACTTTTTTTTTTTTTTTTTTTTTTTTTTTGCTTGATTATAAATACATACTGAGAAAGTATAATGATATATAAATGTTATTAAAACAAGAAACTAAAAGAAAAATGAAAAATTTTACTAGCTGGAATATCTACCCATTAGATGAGTTGCTCCATCTTGGTAGGGTTTTTTTGTACCTCATAATTTTGCTCTTAATAACTTGATAAGTTTCTGGGATAACCCTTGCAAAGAATTCTACAATCCTAAATAGGAATTAAGTGAAACTGGAAAAATCTACAGAAATATAGCACAAAGTCATCTAGACAAAAAGCTACATTATCGTTTGGCAACTTTATCGAAATTATTAAATTTTTTTTTTTTTTAATTTGTCTTTCTGAAATGACAAATTGCCATCACCATGTGGGATAGAGAAAAGAAAAGAATAAAGCAAAAAGACAATTTTTATCCCCCTAACAACCACTCCTTTTTATATATATATATATAGGAAAGAATATTAATAAAGTTTTGAATTTAAAAATGTACTTTTTTTGGACAGTATTTGTTTATTTTTATTATTGTATTTTATATTTCAGACCGCCCTCGGTCCTTCATCATAAACGAGTGATTTTTAAATTTGAATTAGAAATGTATTTCACGATAGCGTCCGAATATTTTTTGTGTTTACATCACGTGGTGTGTTTGTTCACAACATGCAGCACGTCCGTAGAGAAAGTCTGTTTGTTTTAGATAAAAGGATAAGATAAATATATATATATATATATATATATATAAAATCAAGACAACTTAGTAAATTTAGTTTCTAAATACTATAAACTCTAAGGAGATAGTAGGTAAGGGGATATATTAAGTTATTACTGACTTTATCCTTTGACTGCTGTCAGACATGTGAGTTAGGAATAAGTAAACATAGTAACAAATTAAAAAGGCAGTTGACAAATCTGATTGTTAGAAAAAAAACTTTTTATTTCAAAGCAGGCCATTCCATTTTAATGGAAAATAAGTTCCTCTGCATGCCCAGTATCCATTCATTTTGCACATATATCTACCATTTTCCGTGCACTGAATACTGTTGCCATATCTGGTCAGGTGCTCTTGCTATTAATTTTGTAGTTTTGCTATGTTTTAGAATTAGTGGTTGTGGAGCATTGGATATCGGCTCGGAACGAGAAATCGGGGAGCCGAATTCATTGCATTCACTTACGCGCAAATACCCTTGGGAAAGGTATTAATCCGTCTCTTCCTTCCAGTTATGGGTTAAATAACAGGACAGATTGGGTTCTATAGCCTTGGTCGGCAACCAGTCTACCACAGAAAGCAATGGCAACCTACTGCGGGATAATCTTCTGCCCAGTCAGTCATGTCTCTTTCGAGACATGATCGCCCAAGCGTGTATCACGTATGGCACTTAAACTGACTGATTGTAGTCTTATTGAGGAACGCTCTAACAGACCTCCACCTCTGCCCCTTACAGGTGGTAACCAACTCAAGATATTGATTGAGAATAACCTGCATTACACAGCTTTGTAATTGGCAGAAGCACTAAGTTCATTAAAATTCACCACCCATGAGCCCCTAGTGAAACTTGGGTACTCTGGGCACTCAAATTGCGATGATGTCTGGGTACCACATGATCTGAGTGAAAAGAATCTTTTGGATTACATTTCTATCTATGATTTGGGATAGGCATATAAATGCAATGAAAATGGACCCTTTTTTTTAATGACGATGAGAGATGGATTGTTTGCAACAATGTTCAGTGAAAAAGGTCCTGGGGTAAGCAACATAAGCCAACTCTACCCACCCTACGATCAGGTCTTCATCTTATTTGCATCTGGTGGGATTGGAAAGGAATCCTGTACTGAGCTTCTGCTAAGTAACCAGTCAATTGATTCTGAAAAGTACTGCTTGCAAGTGGATGAATTAAAGGCAGCAATTCAAGAAAAATACAGCATTGTTTTACATCAGAAAAATGTCAGACCTCACACTTCTTTAACGACCTGGCAAACAATTGTTGCATCTTAGCTGGGATGTGTGACCCCACCCACCATATTCACCAAACATTACTCCTTTATATTTTCATTTGTTCAGGTCCTTAAAAAATAATTACAATGGTAAAAATTTTATTCATTGAATAACATAAAAAAACATCTTTAATGAGTTTTTTGCAGAGAATCCACCAAAATTCTGGGAAGACAGAATCTTTAAATTGAACAAAAAATGGAGAAAGGTTTTACAACAAAATTAATTATATTTAGTTGAATAAAAATTAAATGTCATTATTTTGTTTCATATTTTAATTTCCCTTAAAAATCTGTATGAACTTCCTGGATAACCAAATACTTTATAATTTTAAAATCCTATTTAATATTTTCTTAGCAATCACTTTAATCTTTGCATTCTTCAGTGAATGCATATTTAAAGAAAATTTTTATCACTTGTATTTATTTAGGATTTGGGGAAAAATATGTTATTTTCCCTCGAAATCCTAACATTTACACTTTCTTGTTATTTATATAAATTTCACTTTTACAAGTTTCCTTTTAATTGACTAATGCAAGTAATTCTGAAAGTATTCCTTGAAAAACAAAAAATGAAAACACTTCCTGTTACATAAATACTAGCTTGCATTTTCATTTAAATATATTTCCTTATATCCTTAAATTTATCTAAATATATCCACATGTATAACATACTATACACACACACACACACACACACACACACACGGGCTGCAAAACTAGGTATACAGTACGTATTATATCAATATTATAATAGTGATTCTAGAATTAATTTAAATCATTTTAATATATATTTTATTTCTTTGTTTTTGTTTTTTTTTAAATAAATAATACAAATATTTTGCAGGTAAAGTAGTGTGTGTGAATGTCAGGGAAAACATTTTAAACATTTGAGAGATTGATATGTTATTCATGTATTTGTATAATTTGATACATTTTTTTTTTTTTTTTTTAACTGTATACATACTTTTGCACACCTATGTATACTTTTGGGATATCTTTCTAGAAGGAAACTCGTATATAAAACCTAAAGTTCGCTCAATCTCTTGTCACTTCAACCATTGTTGTACCACTGGTATTATGGCCAATTGTGCTGAAAATTAGTTTAGTGCTGTGCAGTAGTCTATCCATTAAAAAAAAAAAAATCAACCACAGGAACCCCTTGGACTATTTGAAATCATCTCTAAAATGTTCTTTTAAGGGGTGTGATTTTACACAATTATGAGTCGTGTGTGTGTGTGTGTAGATATATATATATATATATATATATGTTAATGAAACTGGTTATCAACAGTTTGAAATGATTTGTTTGAACATTATTTTTGATCGATACTCGTATTTAAGTAGATATTCTGTTTATAATCAAATAGTATTTATTTCTACCGGCCTGATTATTTCCGCTGAATTTTTTTTTTTTTTTTTTTTGTTATGAAAATGTGTCATTCGGCAGAATTCAAACCTGCGATCCTATCCCTAGAGAGGTCTAAGACGCACCAGATCACCTGGTGGGTTCCCCTATGTAGATAGGGGTCGCAGGTTTGAATCCTGCCAAATGACACAGATTTTCGTAACAAAAAAAAATTCATCGTAAATAATCAGGTCAGTAGAAATAAATATATAATATTGTTTGATACGAGTATTGATCAAAAATAATGTTCAAACAAATCATTTCAAATATATATTTTCTAAACATATGCTGTTAAATATGAGACAATGAATGTCTGTTTAATCATGAGCAGTTCTAAATGTCATATTTTGGCTCTAATTTCAGTTGAAAATAAAGATGAAAATTCTCCAATATTTGGATAATTATTTATTGATTTGCTTCAAAGCTTTCAGCTCACATGAGCCATCTTCAGAGAGGTTATTTAGACTGAAATAATATCCACCATCACCGCCGATTTTATTGTGTTGACATAAAACTCCGCTTGGCAACGGCAATAGTTACCAAAAATAATAAACGCAGTTCTCAAATTTGCCAAAAGCTTAGAAGCAAATCAATAAATAATTTTCCAAATGTTGGAGAATTTGTCTTTATTTTCAACTGAAATTAAAGCCAAAATACGACGTTTAGAACGGCTCATGATTAAACATAATAGACGTTCATTGTCTCTTATATTTAACAGCATATGTTTAGAAAATTATTTGCTGCCTCGATACACTATATATATATATATATATATATATATATATATATGTATGGTTTGGACTTGTTCTTATCTTAGTTGGCATATTCACAACATTTCGGTCATTGTACACTTCAGTCTTCTTCCTGTGATTGGAATTTTGAGCTAAACCCTTTATTTTGATCACTGGGGTAAATTGTTCTCATTCCATGAGTCATGCTACTTCTTGGTAGTTTAGAGAGTTAAATGTTAAAAAGAAATAACCAAGTTATTTGTTCACCACTGCTGTAGCCAGATATTGAACACACAACTCTTCGGGTCAAGTCTCTAGAACTAAACAATACTTTTATCCACTGGGCCATGTGTTTCCATCCAAGGTTGAAGAGCCCAGTCCACCCTACTATTTAACCTTTAACTGGGTGAGAAAAAATGGATCCATGCAGTTCTCAAGGATATTTGTATGAAAGAGAATGTAATAAGCTTCTGCTTGAATTCAAATTGAGATTTGCTAGTTTTGGTTTACAAGTCACTAACCATTACATCACGTACACACACATGTATATAATTGTTTCGTTTATGTGGATGGCTACATATTTGTTTCTATTCTATTCACAACCATTTAACTTGATTGATTTTTCTTTTTGTTTTTTTTTATTTTCCAAATGTTGCTTCAATAAGACTATTAAAATTGACCTGTATATATTGTTTACATTAGCACACCTTATTGAAATAACTTGTATTTATAAATAGAACTATCGATCTTTTGAAAGTTTTTTTTATTTTTTACAAATGAAGTCTATTTTCTGTCGTATTGTTTGAAATCTCTTCTTTATATATGAACTAGCAGTATAGCCCGGCGTTGCTTGGGTGTAATGAAAGCTTTAAAACTAATCCATGGTCCTGGAACTCAGACTTTTTGGACGTTGGCATGAAAGACTAAATAGCAATAGTTGTTTCCAGTTAAAGTGAAACCGTAGACTGAAAGAAAAATGAATGGATGTAAGTCAAATTTTGATTTCCTGGTATCGATATCAAATTTTCTGCACTATTGTGAGAACTGCAACCTTGAAACTTCTGAATATCGTTTCTTATGTCTTTGTCTATGAGTGTATCAAATTTGATTAAAATTGGACCACTCCTTCTATAACCCAATTTTTTTCTATTATCGATTTTCGGTATTTATTGGGGGTACCTCGACACAAAACCTAGCTAAGAACACTCGCAGATGCTTATAGTACAACTGTGTAAATTTTCAAGAAAATCGGTTCAGCCGTTTCGAAGTCTATAGGTAACGGACACACACACACACACACACACAGAGTTCCATTTATAAATAAATTTAGATTAGATTTAGATGTACATGGTCATTGTAGGAATTATGTATTGGTATAAACCTATTTCTCTAAGATAGAACATTATGTTAAGGGTTTAATTTTTTTCTAAAAGTTTTATCTTAAAAGTTTTGAGTGCATGCAGATAAAATGTTTCACTGTGAGGGGTCAGTTGTTTTGAATTGTTACTCCGTATTCTCACCTAATGACCCAGATAATTTTTTCAAGTGGCTAAACTCACCTGACTTTGGCAGCTTTGTTGTATAAAACTTGGAAATGTATTTGAATTTGTTTAATATTTACATAACTGTTTTTACATTCCTTGCAACAAGAATTTGTAGATATCGGCAGTTGATTAACAAACATGCAATTAAGTGGGGGAGGATCACTTATATTTCACAAGAAGTTATAAATAGTCATAACGTTTTGCCATGATAGATTTATTTATTTCTCTACTCTAGAAAACCTACTTGTAAGCAGGTTTGCAAAATTGGTTACTTTTGAAATACCAACATTACTAATTTATTGAATTTTACTTTCTTGGGGTTACTTTTCAAAATAAACTTCCTTTATTTATCCCAATATTTTTAGTTCATACTCTCTCCAGGAATGCGTATGTGTTATATATATATATATATATAATCTAAATCTAAACTTATTTATAAATGAAACTTTGTGTGTGTATCTCTGTGTGTGTGTATCCATTACCTACAGACTCCAAAACAGCTGAACCGATTTTCTTGAAAATTTACACAGTTGTACTATAAGCGTCTGCGAGTGTTCTTAGCTAGGTTTTGTGTCGAGGTATCCCAAATAAATATCGAAAATCAATAATAAAAAAATCGGATTATAGAAGGAGTGGTCCGATTTTAATCAAATTTGATACACTCATAGACAAAGACATAAGAAATGATATTCAGAAGTTTCAAGGTTGCAGTTCTTACAATAGTGCAGAAAATCGATAATATATATAAAAGGCAAGATGTTTGTGTGTGTGTGTGTGTGTATCTGTTTATCTGCCTGTATATCTGTATTTTTTTTTTCAGCCCTTTTATTTTAGTTTTTGCTTCGGGTTTGGCTCTAAGTAGGTATAATTGTAGTTCTTAGTCTCAGTCATGATACCATTTACTCAGAAGACTTTAGTTTTCAAAATTCAGTTTACGACGAACAAAACTTATTTGATGTCAATGCCAGGAAATGAAAATTTGACTTACATCCATTCGTTTTTCTTTCAGTCTACCATTTCGCTTTAACTGGGAACAACTATTGCTTTTTAGTCTTTTGTGCCAACGTCCAAAGAGTCTGAGCTCCAGGACCATGGATTAGTTTTAAAGCTTTCATTACACCTGAGCAACGCCGGGCTATACTGCTAGTATACATATATATATATATATATATATATATATATATATGAAGTAAGTAGCTAACCTGCACGTTCACCTACCCTTTCTTTCTTTTACTTATTTATTTTCTCTGCTGTTGTATTGAGCACTTTACGTGTTAGGTTCCTCGTCTCGTGTTTTTTTCTTTCGACTAGTACTTTGACTAATGTTCAAGTGCTTAGTTCATTTCTTTTTTTGTTTCAATTTTTTTCCCCTCCACGTTTATTCTTGGTGGGTTTTTCGGGACGTGTTCAAAGATAAATTTACCATTTTTTATATATATATATGAGAGAGAGAAACAAACAAATGCATCAAATGTGGCCTGCTGATTCATGTCTTGTCAGGAATTTTTCCTCTTTCTCTGATTGACACTGCTTACTTAATATTTGAATTTAGAGTGACCTGAACATTGGAATTATAAAGCCAAATCTTTTCAAAAAATTAATGACTGCGTTCACCTACCCTTTTTTTTTTTAATCTGGTTAGAATTTACAAAATAAGTTGTTCACTGGATTTATTCAACTTGTACAGTGAAGCAATCTTAGAACAATTAGAAATCCTACTAGAATTCATTATTGGTGGCTATAATCTTCACAATATATATAGTTGGTACAGTGTTAATAGCATCAGTCAGTCAATTAAGTACCCTACATTTTTTTTTTTTTTTTTTTTTTTGTATAATCATATCGCCTTAAGCAAGGTATTTTACTGCCACTGTTTTGCAGGGGTTACATAGGAGGAAAGTTATGAGAAAGAGTGACAGGTTATATGGGGGTGTCAGGGAGTGGTTAAGAGAAAGATTATTGTGGCCATAAACTGGGGGATCAATTTATATATCGATTGTAATGTAGAATTGATTCCCCCACATTATAATAGCATAGAAAAAAATTTTTTTTTCTTTTCTAATCGTATCACCCCAAGCAAGGGGGTTTACATAAGAGGAATGTTATGAGAAAGAGTGACAGGTTATAGGGGTTGTCAGGAAGTGGGTAAGAGAAGGATCAGAATACTGATGAGTGGACAGAGAAAGGAGCATGAGAGAGAAGATGCAGGTTAGATAGATAGGAGATGACTATTGAAAGAAACATGACTGACTGGGCAGAAGATTTTTTCTGCAGAAGGTTACCATTATTTTTTGCGGTAAACTGGTTGCCAACTAAGGCTATAGAACTCAATCTGTCCTGCTATTTAACTTGTAACTGGTGGGAGAAGAGATGGATTTATATCTTTCCAAATGGCATTTGTGTGTAAATGAATGCAACAAATTCAACTGGAATTGGAACTCTGCTCTCTGGTTTCTTGTTCTGAGCTTGACAATAAACTACATCTGGCAGTAAGGCCTCTGTTTGGGGAGGTTGTGAGGTGCATGTAACCACCTCTTAATTGCTGTTGTACCCAGGTCCACCCTGACCCCGGAGTGGTAACACTTGTTAGGGTCCCATCTATGGGGAATAGTTAACCTCTAAACTGAGGTCAAAGCACTATGAAAGTATAAAAAATGGACTTTTATAGAAATATTAGCAGTATAGCCCGGCATTGCTCGGGTGTAATGAAAGCTTTAAAACTATAGACTAAACTATCGCCCAGTTCACACTCCACCCCCGTCTATTGAACAGGTGTAGAGGCTCATCCCTTGTTCCCTGTTTAGGATGTGGTTTCTGGCTTTCTCTCTTCTAATCTTTTCACTGTTATGTAGCCCCTTGCACATCAGTGGCGTTACCGCCTTGGTTGGTGTGATATGATTAAAAAAAAAAGAAAATCATGGTCCTGGAGCTCAGACTCTTTGGACGTTGGCACGAAAGACTAAAAAGCAATAGTTGTTTCCATTTAAAGCGAAACTGTAAACTGAAAGAAATATGAATGTATGTAAGTCAAATTTTTATTTCCTGGTATTGATATATATATATATATATATATATATATATTATCAATTTTCTGCATTATTGTAAGAACTGCAACCTTGAAACTTCTGAATATCATTTCTTATGTCATTGTCTATGAGTGTATCAAATTTGATTAAAATCGGACCACTCCTTCTATAACCCAATTTTTTCAATTATCGATTTTCGATATTTATCGGGGGTACCTCGACACAAAAAATAACTAAGAACACTCGCAGACGCTGATAGTACAAATGTGTAAATTTTCTAGAAAATCTGTTCAGCCGTTTCAGAGTCTATAGGTAACGGACACACACACACACACAGAGCCAAATTTCCATTTATAATAAGTTTAGATATATATAAAAATAAACTTATAGAAAAATATACATTTTTGAAGGAAAAAAATTACTATCAATACATTTTTGAATACTTAACTAGAAGACATCTTCAGTTTTCTAAAATAGATTTAAATTTTTTTTTTTTTTTTTTTTTTTTCCCATCAAAATCTGATTAAATCAGCCTTCTCACTATAAATTAAAAAAAAAATACCTTAAAACCCTACCTTTTTGGCATTAAATAACCTAGGGAGGTTGATATGCCATGAAACAAAAGTAAAACTCAAAACTCATTTCAAGCTGATGTACATTTTGCCACAACACACATCCCTTTGCGGCCAAACATCAGGGTGATTTATTTTTGGGAAGAGAAACCTTCTTCAAGCCAATAATTCTTCAGCATTCTTTCTTATAAAGTTAGAGTGTAGGTCAGAGGTAGGATAGTTTCTTCCATCTTCCACTTTTAAGGTTTTGAACTTCTGCATCTTGTATAATTAATTATAAAAATCTATTGTCAAGATCTTTTGTAATCAAAACCAGTGAATTAACTTGTTTGTCAGTGTAAAATATTGTACCAATCTTATTTCCTTTGGTTAATAATTAGATCAATGTATATCAAATGTTTTGATGTTTATTGAAGATAGATCTCGTCAAAAGATCAAGTGTATTCATGCATTGGCTTAAGATAAATGTTTATAAAGATGAATCATGTTTCTGTCATTAATTACTTTAAAAAATCAACTTGATTACATTTGATAATTCAATCTTTGCGAATCTCGCTCGTGTTTCAGTTTATCATTGTGTGGGTTGTTGTAGATTTTTGCTCTTCCTTGCTCTGTTTTTTTTTTTCCTGTTCTTTTATTTAAATAAAATAATTTCCTGAAGACAGTGCCCTTGTGTAGATGATTATCTGCATTTCACTGACTGAATTGGCTGTTTTCACTCCAATTCAAATCAGGCAGTTTATTCTTAAGGATTCATCTTCTGGCTTTTTAATTCCTGGCTTTTTTTTTTTTTTTGTCCTCTCTCCTTAATTTTTTTTTTTTTTTCTTTTCTACTTAGTAATTCATTGTATCTAAATGGCTTTAACACCTTGCTGGGGTCAGTCAGTTAAGTGCCATATGTAAAACATGCTTGGGCAATCATGTCTCGAAAGAGACATGACTGACTGGGCAGAAAATTGTCCCGCAGTAGGTTGCCATTGCTTTCTGCGGTAGACTGGTTGCCAGCCAAGACTATAGAACCCAATCTGTCCTGTTATTTAACCCATAAATGAAGGGAACAGATGGAATATTTTTCAGAAAGTTATTTGCATGTAAGTGAATACAATAAATTCAACTGGAATTCAAATTCCACGCCAATATCGACTGTACCACAATGCACAACTATAACATTGTATTGCTGTAATTTTACAGGTGGGAAGAATCGGCTTGTTTTGAATATCGGCATTTACAATCCTGGCTCTTGTTTATAGTGGAGTAGATAGTTCTGTTGGAATATTTACCAAAATTGGTTTTCTATTTTTGAAGACTAAATAAGAGTAAAATTAGGGTATGACGATTGGTGCAACATAATCTTTCAAGAAGGACCTGTTTCTTTAAAATCTATTTTTAACTGAATTGGAATCTATTTGTTTATTCCTTTATTGGGATAAATGACCATTTTCAGGCCAGAGTTATGTTTGATTGTATCTCATTTGCATATGAACACTTTTCCTTATGCTCCGCGTTGGCTTAGGACGTAGCTGATCATGGCTCTCCACAATTTCCTGTCCTTTGTAGCTTTTAATAAATTTTCTCTCTTCATTATTTCTCCTGCACCCTGTTTCACCATCCATTAACTTAAGTTTGTTAAGTATTGTTTTCCTCTATCACTCTTGCTCTCTCTCTGTTCTGTGAGTCTCAGATTTTCCAAGCCTTCCTTCCTCATTATGTTCCCCAGAAATTTCAACCGTCTCTTCCTGATGTTAAGTATGAGTTTCTTATGCGTTTCCATTTTCTCTAAAACATTGTCGTTGCTTACATGTTCAGTTCATAGTATCTTCAGTATCCTTCTGTAGAGCCACATTTCTGTTTCTTCATCTTTGAGGAGATTGTCTAGCATTCACTGCCATATGGGAGGAGGACTGATATTACGTAATACTTCAGTTCTCTCTTTTCGTTTCTGTTGCTTTAAGTTTCTTCTTCATCTGTGAGGAGATTGTCTACCATTAACTGCCATATGGGAGGACTGATATTACATAACACTTCAGGACTTTTTCATTTGCTTCAAGTCCAACATTCACTGCCATATAGGACAAATATCACGTAGCAATTCACTACCCTTTTCTTTGTTTCGAATGACATTTTTCTGTCTCTTAATACTCTGCTTAGCTTTAGAAATACATTTTTGGCTATCCCAATGTGCCTTTGGATTTCAGTGCCGCACTTTTCGTCCCGTTTAAACATTTGCTAGATTTTGGCATTTCAATGTGTATCCTGTGAGTATCAAATTTTCCAAGCCCTCTTTCCTCATTATGCGCTCTATAAGTTTCTACTGTTTTTCTAAGTCTCCTTTTTGTTTTTATTTTTTTAAACTTTTTTTGTTGCTCACATGTTCAGTCCGTTATTCTTAGTATCCCCCTATATATTTCTGTTGATTCAAGTCTCCTCTTCATCTATGAAGAGATTGTCTAGTATTCACTGCCATGTAGGAGGACCGATATCACATAGCAATTCACTACCCTTTTCTTTGTTTCGAACGACATTTTTCTGTCTCTTAATACTCTGCTTAGCTTTAGAAATACATTTTTGGCTATCCCAATATGCCTTTGGATTTCAGTGCCGCACTTTTCGTCCCATTTAAACATTTGCTAGATTTTGGCATTTCAATGTGTATCCTGTGAGTATCAAATTTTCCAAGCCCTCTTTCCTCATTATGCGCTCTATAAGTTTCTACTGTTTTTCTAAGTCTCCTTTTTGTTTTTATTTTTTTAAACTTTTTTTGTTGCTCACATGTTCAGTCCGTTATTCTTAGTATCCCCCTATATATTTCTGTTGATTCAAGTCTCCTCTTCATCTATGAAGAGATTGTCTAGTATTCACTGCCATGTAGGAGGACCGATATCACATAGCAATTCACTACCCTTTTCTTTGTTTCGAACGACATTTTTCTGTCTCTTAATACTCTGCTTAGCTTTAGAAATACATTTTTGGCTATCCCAATGTGCCTTTGGATTTCAGTGTCACACTTTTCATCCCATGTTAAACACTGTTTTATAATTGCTTGCTATTGTCTCAGAGTTGTTTTGTATATTACAATGCTCGTTTCTTGTATTATTTTTATTTCTTATCTTTGTCTTTGGGAATTTCTCAAATCTGCCCCAAAATGTCCACTTATTCAACACATTCACTCATTCTGCCTTCCTCCTTTTTATTTTTCTTTTATCTCAAATTGTTTTTTTATTTTGAATATTCATCTGTATAAGAAATCTCAGTAACTGTTCTGATCAGATCATTGATGTTAAGCAGAAATGAACCTGCTTAGTACTTAAAATGGGGGACCACTTAGAAACATTTAAGTATCCTACAGCCTGTATAACAGACGTAAAAAAGCTTAGTCAATAACTACAGTGGGTGTCAGCTATTAACATAACACTCCTCCAAAAATGACTTTCCTAAAGTTGGAAAATGGTCACAATGCAAAAAACACCTTGTGTTTTTTCAACTGGTGGATTTTCTCTCTCTCTCTCTCTCTCTCTCTCTCTCTATATATATATATATATATATATATATATATATATATATAGTGACATTGTTATATTTGCATGTATATTGGTTTTACTAATTGTAATAACTATTATGAGACAGCGGTAGTATTTTTAAAGTTAATATTTGTTTGATAATTTTCAAGTAAAGTTTTTTTTAGTTGATTAACTTTCATGTTTGTCGATTTACTGACACAAGTCTTCCTATTACATATATATTTTATTTCAAATTATCCTAATTTGTAAATATTATGAAATCAATAAGTTCATATCCAAATGCTGTAAAAAGAAAGATTCAACATAGCATAATTGTCAACATAATCTCTTCTCTTATAACGTATTTAATTTTGTGGTGAATATTAATAGCATAGGTTAGACATTGGTAAATAGGGGTAAATTCTTGTAGGTAGGATAAAATTGAAATTTCTTGGTTAACTCAATCTTGTCTTAAGTTCACTACTTCTGTACGACCAACACAAAAGTTTTTTTTGGAGGCAAAAATGATGGGATTTTTTTTGCTGTCTTATAGTGTAGTGTGTTTCTGTTGAAAATCATAATATATTTTAATGCTATTAGTTTCTGTTGCTATTTCCAATGTTTTATGAATTACATTGTATTTTTAAAAATACAATCATAATTAATGAATTTTCCTCTTGTTTGTGTGTTTTTTTGTTTTATTTTATTTCTCTTTTTCAAGTTAATTTTTTCTTTTATTGGTAAATAGACATTATTATCTAATTGTCTTCTCTTTTCCCAGGTAATGTTAGATGATTAGAGATGAAATTTTGTGGTAACTGCTTATACCGGGAAATGGTTGTGAGAGGTATAAGAGCATAAAATATTTGCTAACTGCTGATATCAGTTGGATATTATACAGTAAAAAGTTTAGCTCAAAATTCAGGTTATAATTACATGTTTGGTTACTGATTATTTGAACCAACCTGGTAAACCTTTTTTTTTCTTTTTTTTTTTTTTAATACAAAATAAGAGCATTCTAATCTGTTTGAACATAATTTGAAATTTTAATTAGCAATTTTAGGGCACAAGGGTTGTAATTGGGACCATAAAAGAGGATAGTGAATGGTTTAATCCTTCTTTTTGCAAGCAGAACAGCCTGCAAAATGAGACCTTTGGAGCAGCCACCCACTTGACCAAAAGGAGATGGGATAAATGAAAACTTTGGTAAATAAGTGATACTTGACAGGAGACTGAAGATTTCCATTGGCAGACTTATAAACAGTCAGTTGGGATATTTCCAGACTGACTGTTGACAGGTACATGCTGTCGAGAGAGAGAGAGAGAGAGAGAGAGAGGGATGCCAGCTGTGTGTCAAGGGTGGATAGATGGGTGGTACAAGAGAGCCAGTTATTGCTGGTTAAAAGGAAAAGCTGATCTGTTAATTTGACCTGGTAAAAGTGATGGTCCTCAGTGTTACGTAGCCCCCTACCCAGCCTGCAAGTGAATCCCTAAAAAGATAATATATTAAAAATTGGGTTCAAGTTTTCATTTCTTTCTATGTTAGTTATACCTTTTTACCACCCTTTGTTTCTTTGTGAACATACAACAAACCTTTTCCAGTTTCTGTGCGCACCAATGAAAATGAGAATAGACCAAGGTTTAACTAGGGGTTCATGGATGGGTTTCAGGGCATCCCTGAGGATCAGATAAAAATTAACATTTATATTTGCTATACAGTCCTTGTTCCAGTTGATGGTTTCACATTTAAAAATATGAAAATAAAAATAAGATAAAATCACTGCATCTTGCCACTGCTTGAAATAAAATTAACCCAGTCACTATTTTCAGTGCTGATCTCTAGGCATTTTTTGACTGGATTTTGGGTCCATGTTTACCATTTAAATGTGGGTCATAATTCTCTGCATAACAGTGTTTTTTTTTGTTTTTTTTTGTTTTTTTCTTTACCATTCTATAAGAGCAAGTGATCAGTAATATCATGGTTCGATTATCTTATCTGCTGGTGAGGATTGTGTTGTGGAGGAATATCCTGTCTTACCCAGGAATGGGTATGGCCCGGGTTATAAAAGACCAGGGCTAGAACGAACTACAGAGTGTTCATAACTATACAAGAGTCTTTGTCATTACACGGGAGTGAACGAGAGTGTTGGTCACATTACACGGGAGTGAAGCGAGTGTTGGTCACATTACACGGGAGTGAACGAGAGTGTTGGTCACATTACACGGGAGTGAACGAGAGTGTTGGTCACATTACACGGGGAGTGAACGAGAGTGTTGGTCACATTACACGGGAGTGAACGAGAGTGTTGGTCACATTACACGGGGAGTGAACGAGAGTGTTGGTCACATTACACGGGGAGTGAACGAGAGTGTTGGTCACATTACACGGGGAGTGAACGAGAGTGTTGGTCACATTACACGGGGAGTGAACGAGAGTGTTGGTCACATTACACGGGGAGTGAACGAGAGTGTTGGTCACATTACACGGGAGTGAACGAGAGTGTTGGTCATTACACGGGAGTGAACGAGAGTGTTGGTCACATTACACGGGAGTGAACGAGAGTGTTGGTCACATTACACGGGAGTGAACGAGAGTGTTGGTCACATTACACGGGGAGTGAACGAGAGTGTTGGTCACATTACACGGGAGTGAACGAGTGTTGGTCACATTACACGGGGTGAACGAGAGTGTTGGTCACATTACACGGGAGTGAACGAGAGTGTTGGTCACATTACACGGGGAGTGAACGAGAGTGTTGGTCACATTACACGGGGAGAACGAGAGTGTTGGTCACATTACACGGGGAGTGAACGAGAGTGTTGGTCACATTACACGGGAGTGAACGAGAGTGTTGGTCACATTACACGGGGAGTGAACGAGAGTGTTGGTCACATTACACGGGAGTGAACGAGAGTGTTGGTCACATTACACGGGGAGTGAACGAGAGATCAAGAGCCATCGGCCTTAGACGTGAGTTAGACATCACTAGACAGAAGCCTTCTTCTCAAGACTGACGCATACGTCTTATACAGAAACATTGCCTTCTTAAATGTTATTCTTGTTAACTGTTCGTTGGTGTACGGGTATGTGATTTATTGTACTGAAGTATAATAAATCTCTATATATCCTCAGTGTTAAGTTATTTCTTGCACTATTCTTTCTCTGTTTATCCCCTCCAGGGATATAACAGATTGATTGGCCACAATTTCTATCAGGCATTAGTTTCTGCAGTAGACTGGTTGCCAGCAAAGGCTATAGAACTCAGTCTATTCTGCTATTTAACCCATAGCTGGAGGTAGAAGAGACGGATTAATACCTTTCCTAAGGTTATTTGTGTGTAAGTGAATCCAATGAATTAAAATGGAATTCGATTTTGTCTCTCCAATTTCTCGTTCTGAGCTGATAACCAATGCAACACCCATGCACGTTATGGTAGGTTTTCAATAATTTGTATTGGTGAGAGGAGAGATTCTAATTTCTTAAATATCGCGTCTTATTTTCTGTAGCTTTAAAAAAAAATTGTTATTGCGTTTTAAAGTTTAATTACAATTTTGTGCTGTTTTTAAAGCTACAATTCCTGTAATTGGGTCTTCTGTCAATGAGATTTAAATATCAGGTAGCTGTACAAATGATTGAGCCTAACCCTATTACCATAATATCAGATGGATAATCTGACCCATCTCAGGGATTATGGGTGTCAGGCTTGTAAACGTGTACTAAATTGTTTTCATACTACATGCACAATTTTTTTCTTCTTTCCTCAAATGAATGTCTTTGTAAACACGAACATTGGGTTTATTTTTATGACTACTGGTACCCTTCTTATACAAGATACAATGTTTTTGCTGAAATGATGTTTTGATTGGATTAAATTTAATTAATATACTGCTTTATCAAGAACTAGCATCATAGCAATGCCCGTGCAACTCAGAACATTTTAATTTATTCAGCGGATAAAACAAATACATTTAAATTTGCTGCAAACACTTAAAATATAATCTATATATATAAAAGGCAATCTGTGAGTTTGCGTGTGACTGTTCCTTATGCACACCTACATTTTTTAATATTTCTTTTGTTTCAAAATTACAGGGAAAAATATTCACAATTTTTTTGTTGACCAAATGAATTTTTAAAACATTGGAATAAAAATTAAATATAAAGGCTCTTTTTTTTTTTTTTTTTTTTTTTTAAATATTTTAGTTGCGTCTGACATGTGTGATTTAATTTCTGTGGCGTAATCTAGCAACCATCTTAAATGTTTTACGGAAATAAAACGTCAGAATAAAAATTAAATATAAAGGCACAAATTTTTCTTTTTAATAAAAAATATTTTAGTCGCGTTTGATGTGTGTGTTTTGATTTCTGTGACGTAATCTAGCAACCATCTGAGATCTTTTACGGAGTAAATGTAAACAATCTGCACCATTGGCCAGAAAGTTCAAAAGGGAAAATTGCTGAACTTAAACTCAAAAAGTATGTGCCGACCTGGCTTCCCTATAGATATGTGTCTCTAGAAAGTTTGAATGGTGTAGCTTAAAAAATGTAGGCGTGCATAGGGAACAGTCACACACAGACTCCCAGATTGCCTTTTATATATATATATATATATATATATGAGATAAAAGAAAATACAAACTTAAATTTAATAAACAGCAGCATTAAAATGTTTGTTGTCACAAGATGATAAAAATTGTTTCATTGTTTTTTTTTTTTTATCTGTAGTTTCCCTTTCAATGGGTTCAATTAATGCCAACCCCTGAAATGTTGTTTGAGTTTTGTTTAAAGGCATATCAACACCTCTGTGGGTTATTTAATGCCAAAAAGGTGTTTTTTTTTTTTAATGTTTGGTTATAGTGAGAAGGTGGATTTAGTCAGATTTTAATTAAAGTTTTTTGTTTTTATTCTCTTATTTTAGAAAACTAAAAATGTATTACTGAGAATCATTTTTTTTTTTTCTTTCAAAAATGTGTTATGGTAATTTTTTTTTCTTCAAAAATGTATTGTTGGTAATATTTTTATTATGTTTATATTTCTAGAAAAGTCTATTTTTATGCTATCATAGTGTTTTGACCCCAGTTTGGGGGCTAACTATTTGCCCATAGCTGGGACCCTAACAGGTGTTACCATTCCGGGTCAGGGTGGACCTGGCTGGGAACAACAACAATTAAGAGGTGGTTCCATGCTCCTCTCAACCTCCCAATAAGGGGCCTTGCTGCCCGATGCAGTTTATCGTCATACCCAGGACCAATCCCTGAAATACGCAAGTCTTACTTAATAAGGTTTATAAAACACAAGTGGGGAGAGTGATACTGACAATTCAGATATACACAAGAGAACTTATAAAATGCTTCGTTTAAATGAAAAGATAAAAGTTCTTGATTAGAAAAAAAGAAATGCTACAGTTGCTAAAATCTACAGTAAGAACATTATCAATCACATGTTTTATTACATGTGATTGTTATAATTGTTCTGTTTTATTATTAGTTATTGTTATTAATCTCTTATTGTGCCTAATAAGATCTGCAGTCAGAACAAATCTTCTATCTGTTACATAATTTTTATTACAGTCTATTGATATTGGTCAGTTAAGTGCCATATGTGATACATGCTTTGGGCGATCATGTCTTGAAAGAGACATGACTGACTGGGCAGAAGATTATCCCGCAGTAAGTTGCCATTGCTTTCTGCCATAGACTGGTTTCCAGCCAAGGCTATAGAACCTAATCTGCCCTATTATTTAACCTATAACTGGAGGGAAAAGATGGATTAATACCTCTCCCAAGTTATTTTGTGTGTAAGCGAATGCAAGGAATTCAACTGGAATTTGAACTCGGCACCCCAATTTGTCCTTCTGGGTCAATATCCACTGCACCACATCACACATTATAATTGTTTTAATTAATCTCTTTTGTGATCGAATCTTTGTTTTTATAACTTTTATTGAAGTGCATTATAATTACTATATTTTATTTAATTTTGTATTATTCCTAATTTACAAATGAAACTTAGGCTTATGGCCACATTACACTGAAACATTGCTTCTCATACAATCACCAAAATTAAGCAATGTTGAGCCTGGTCAGTACGTGGATGGTTGACTGTTTGGGAATGCCAGGTGCTGTAAGCTTGGATAACTGCTTGGAACTTGAAATCAGAACCAAGTTTCAATTCTATTTGGATTTGTTATATTCACTTACACACAAATTAATCCATCTTTTCTCCCTCCAGCTATGGGTTCAATGGCAGGACTGGTTGGATTCTCTCTAGCCTTGGTTGGCAAGCAGTTTATTGCAGAAAGTAATGGCAACATACTGTGGGAAAATTTTCTGTCCAAGCAACTATCATTTATCAGTTAACAAATTTAATGCAACTAGAATTTGAACCCAGCTCTTCAATTTCTCTTTCAAGGCCAATATCCTCAAAGCACTGTCCCCCACCCACTTACTACTAATGAGTTATTCTGTTATTATAAAAACAGAAAGCATTACTTTGTCAACAACTATGCATGCCTACTGTTACCCATACTTACATTAATAAGGATTAGCTGTACCCTAACAAAAAATAAGTCTAAAAAATTCATTTTGATTTTCAAACACAAATTATTGGACTCTTTTGCCAAATGCTTTTTTTGGTTTTACTGATATTAATGAACATGGCTTAGAAAATTTCACACTCAAAAGACCTGTTGAAAACAAGGGAGAAGCTTGTGTAAATAGATCGCAGAACACTGACTGGGAAGAATAGTAAGGAGACAAACTTTGTTTAGCACAATGAAGAATAGGAAGTTGTGGAGACCCATTAATATATGAATGCTTTTATCCTGATGATGGCTGTAAAAAATGAGGAATCTTGCCTGGAAAGCAAGAAGCAAGAATTCTTCTACAGCCAAGAAAATAAATTTATTGAAAAATTTATGGTTACGTCTAACCAATTCAAGTGTAAAATGACTTTGTTGTCAATCAAGTCTTCTTTAATGTGGTGTGTTCCTTCAGGATGTAGAGTATCATGGCCTTCCCTATCTTCCTGTTTCTTGTAGCTCTTAATACATTTTATCTTATTTTTCTCAAATCCTGCTCAGCCATTCATTTGCTCAAGCTCATCAAGTAGGTCATGCTCTTTCCTTCTATCTGCCCTATGAGTATTGGATTCTCTAAGCCTCCCTTCCTTCATTACATGTCCCAGAAATTTCAACAGTCTCTTCCTGACGTTAAGTATAAGTTTCATTTTTGTTTCTGTTCTCTCCAAAAACCTCGTTGCTCACATGTTTGGTTCATGGTACCTTCATCATCTTTCTGTAGAATCACATTTCTGTTGCTTTGGGTCTCTCCTTTATCTTTGAGAAAATTGTCCAGCATTCATTGCCATACAGAAGAACATATATCACATAACAGCTCAGTATGCTTTTCTTTGTTTCCAACAAAATTTTCCTGTCTCTTAATAGTAATACTTTGCTTAGCTTTCAGAATACATCTTTGGCCATCCCCCATACAACTTCGGATCTCAGTGTCACACTTTTTGTCCTCTGTTTGAACACTTCCCAGGTATTTAAATCCCTGTACCTGCTTGATTTTAGTATCCCTAAATTGTAATTGGCAATTTTTGACTCTTCTTTTTGCTGATGAACCTGTATTCAGTCTTCTTGCAGTTTTGGCTAAAGATTACCTGTAGGTCTGTGTCAGGAGTGGGCCATAACAAAAAGCTTATAAAATTTCTGCTATAAGAAAGTGGGCTTACAGAATATGACACTCATACAACACCTTCCATACCTTGCCCCATCCTAATTAGAAAAATTTAAAACTGAATGATTGTTTTACTTTTTTCTTTTTTTTTTGTCTATTATTTAAATTTAAAGTTGGCTGGTTTACTTGTTTTGTACACGTTGATAAATGGGAAAAAAGAAAAGAAAAGCAGTGCAACAAATAATTTATTGTGAGAGAATTCAAAAATAAAAAAAAAATCTGTTAGTTTTTGGGGGAGTCAGTTTGGCTGTGATCTTTTCAGCACTCCATTGTACGTATATAAAACCAAAATGTATTTTAATTCGACCCAATTTAATTTTTTCCCTAATTGTCTGCAATTAGTCACTACTAGTGTTTATGATTCAAAACTTTAAGTTTCGAAAGAGAGACTGGTTCAAATCATTTGAATGAAATGTTTTTCTTTTAAAATAATTTTGTACCTCCAGAAAATTTAATTGGAGAAAAATGAATGACTGCAATTATGTCAAACATTTCTGGAGAAATTTGGCTTTAAATCAAGTCTGAGTCATTACCCCATGATGAGTTGACTGATTTTTGTAATATTAAAAAAAAAAACCTTAAAATTCCATTCATTCATTAGAATGTCTGTTTAAGGAATAATTGAATAACTTGGACATTTTAAAAAAAATGACTCCAAAAGTGATGAAAGTTTTTAAAAATGATTTTAAAAGCAAATTTTATTTTCTTAAACTTCTGCTGAAAATTACAGGTGAAGAGGCTCATCCCTTCTTTCCTGTTTAGGATGCGGTTTCCGGTTTTTTTCTTTTCCAATCTTCTCACTTTTTTTTTTTTTTTCAATTGGAGTAGATAGACTAAACTATCGCCCGGTTCACACTCCACCCACGTCTATTGAACAGGTGAAGAGGCTCGTCCCTTCTTTCCTGTTTAGGATGCGGTTTCCGGCTTTCTCTTTTCCAATCTTTTCACTCCTATGTAGCCCCCTGCACATCAGTGGCGTTACCGCCTTGCTCGGGGTGATATGATTAAAAAAAAAATTATTTATTATTAATGATTCGTGAGATTCAAGTGCAATTAATTGTAAAACATTTGTTTTTCTTAATTCGATTTTTTTTGCATAAAGTTTTTTTAAAAAAATTGTATAACTGTGAAATATTTGCAATTATAAAGCTTAAGTTATAATTAGAAAACTTTTTTCATAGTGTTAAAAAATAAATCTGATTTTGAAATATTTTTTTTTAAAGAAAACCTGCTGAAACAACTATTTACTAGGATACAAGTTATAAGGATTTCTCCTAAAACTAAAATATTTTTTTATTTACTTGTCAAATTATTTTTTTTCTAGTTTAAAATTTATTATTAAACTAAAAAATTAAAATAAATGAAATGTAAACTTTTAAAAAATATTTGAACTTTTACCAAAATTTTATTCCTTCAAAATAAAATCTGTATCTGCTTTTATGCAATTTGTTCATATTTTTATGTTAGAATTGAAGTCGTCCCCTGTGAAAGTTAAACTTTTTGTCCTTTTTTTTAAAATCTTATTTTTGTCTGAATTTTTATCTATTTCCCGTTCAGAACCCCCCCCTTTTTATAGGTCAAAACACGTATGTATTAGTAACGACCATAATCACTGCTATGTGTCTATATATTATTTAAAAAAATTTTTTTCCCATCTTTTGTTTTGATGATAGCTTCGTTTTTTATTTTTAACATAAACCCTTAGCGAATCCTCCTTTAGCAGTCATTTTAAAAATCTGCTCCAACCCGGCTTAAAACAGTGATTTATTGGGGAAAGCTTGGGAAAAATCTAGGTTAACTTTGCTTCTTTTTCTACAAGGTTGGAAAATAAATCTAGTGAGTGTTGAAGCAAGTTATTTGCTTCCTCTCCTTCGTTGTAACAATTGTGCCAGTTGTGGGAGGGAAAACGGCAGCCATTATTCTCAACTCTTCAATCCACTTCCGCTGTCGTCGTACAACAAAAATATTTTCTTTCCTCTTTGCTTGCAACTAAAAACAATTTAACAAAAAATGCTAAAATTTACGAAGAATTCTTTCTCTTTAGCCTGTGTGTCTCTGACGTTTAATTATTTTAAAATTTATTTTATTGCACTCGATGACCATATTTTTTTAAGGTTTCAATTTTGAAAAAAAAATCAAGAGATTTTTTAACTTTTGTTTTAATCACCGAAAATAAAAAGAAGCTAATTCACATTTATACTTTCTTTCTAGCTAGTAGATTTAAAAATATTTTAAAAATGTATCTTTCATTCAATTCTTTATCAGAATAATTTTAATTTCGATTTTTTTAGAAAGTTTTTTTTTTTTGTTCTCTTATGCTGTTTAAAAAAAAATATAAGTGGATTGTTAAAAATATTTTGAAAGTAAATATTAAAGCAATTTATTTGTAAAACTTACCGGTGTTTTGTATTGTACGTAAAATAAAACGACTTTTTTTAAAATTTTTATTCACAAGCTGAAGTTTATTTTTAGATGGTTGCATTTTTTAAAAACAAAAATTAGAAAATTTATTAAAATAAATTAAAAATATGTACAATCCTGTAGAAACCTGTTTATTTCTTTTTTTTACAAACATCAATGACTGAAATTTTTTTTAATAATAATTTTAAAAAGAGAAATTTATTTTTTACAAACAAAAATAAAATTTAGTGTTTTTAAATTCTTACATTGTGTTCAGCAGAATGTCGGGAACCAGATTGGAAAACAAAAATCTAAGTTTTTTATTTGTATTTTTTTTCTAGAATTTTAGAAAAATAAATATTTGTGGTTTATTTTATGATTTTTTTTATTTCTTATTCTTTCTGTGTAATAATAAAAAAAAATATTGAAACCCTTCCTTGACAGTATATGTGCCTAAGGTCACATTTATTAGAACCTAATGTCATGACATGTGGTCATGGGTCCACCATCCATTTTTATAGAGTAGCTGCCTCTCTTTCTTCTCTTACCTAAAATAATAAAAGTTTGGAATTCTTGACATGAGATGTGCCTACCCCCCCCCTCACCCCGCTGCTGCTGCTGTTGTTGTTTATGAACAACATTCCACGTTTGCTTTCCACTGTTTCATTGCTGGAACCACCCCCACTTATTCTTAGTATTAATAACAGTAATAATAAGGTACTTCTCTATATATAATAATACCATATTTTTGTATTGTGATCATTAGTTGCGAGTATTGTAGGCTGAAATTTCAGCTGATATATTCTACTGAAACTGCTCAGGTTTACACTCTGAGTCTGGTGTTCTTTCATATTTAAGAGCCCCCCCCCCCCCCCCGGTATAATTTGTCTTGTGCCAATTGTACTTTGCTTCATGCCTACCTTTCAATAAAAATGTTTATTCCAACATATTAGTTTGTAGTTGGACTCTTAAAAACATACAAAAAAAAAAAAATGCATCAATTTTTTAAAAATTAGTTTGACAAAAATGCCAATTAAAAATATATTTTATCACCAAGATCTGTAAGATATTAAAATTATTGTAGAAATGGTAAAAAATTTTTTTTATAATTTTAACTTTTTTTTTTTTTTTTTTTTTTTTTTTACTAAGTTTACATATATTTTGGTAGATATGTTGTTGGACATAGTCTTTTGTATATTAGTAAAAATACATCTAATTTAGTTCAGTCACTTCATCAAAATGTCCATTCTTAGTCAAATCTTGGTGAAATTCTCCTAGTAAGACTAGTTTCTTATGGACATTTTGTGGAGCAGAAGTCCTAAAAGTGGTCAATCGACCCACTCTTGCCCAGGAATCAAAGGGAAGGGACTCTCTAGGGGCTGTCAATTACGACTAAAAACCTCACAAATTTCCAACCAAATATCAGTATCCTTGCTCATGAAATGCATTATTAAAAATGATGTCTAATTCAATAAAAAGGTGTATTTATTTATTTTAAAATGTTAATTATTACTTACTAATTATGAACCTTTTTCTCATTTCTCCTGTTCAAACAAACCCGTATACTATAAGAAGAGAAATAGAAAGTAAAAAATTAAAATGGTTGGAATATCAAAACAAAAAAAAAAAAGCAAAAAAAAATGAAACAATAATGAAAGAAAAGGCTAAATTTTCTACTCTTAAATTTAGAAAAAAAAAATTTTTTTTTGACAGTTATGCCTGGCAGTTTAAGGGATCAATGTTTTTATGAAAGAGTCAAGTGTTAGAAAAGTTTAGATGGGCTCCTACTACTATTGTTTTATTTACAGAAGTTGTTAATTTACTGTTCAGGTGTCCTATTTTGATAACTGAGATATTTTTCATTTTAAATAGTGGTCAGTGTTTGAACTTCTAAAAAGAAAAAAAAATCTGGCCCTCCCCACTTGTAGCATCAATGCCTTCCAGAGTCAAGATGGGAATCAAAAACATTTTATTTTCTTGTAAATACTAACTTTTCAACTTAGGCTTATCCTTACAGTTCTAAACTTATTTATAAATGGAACTTTGTGTGTGTGTATCTGTTACCTATAGACTCTGAAACGGCTGAACCGTTTTTCTTGAAAATTTACACAGTTGTACTATAAGCACCTGCGAGTGTTCTTAGTTATGTTTTGTGTCGAGGTACCCCCGATAAATAGCAAATCGATAATTGAAAAAAATCTGGTTATAGGAGTGGTCCGATTTTAATCAAATTTGATACACTCATAGACAAAGACATAAACGATATTCAGAAGTTTCAAGGTTGCAGTTCTTACAATAGTGCAGAAAATTGATAATATGTATATATAAAAGGCAAGATGTTTGTGTGTGTATCTGTTTATCTGCCTGTATGTCTGTATTTTTTTTAGCCCTTTTATTTTAGTTTTTGCTTCGGGTTTGGCTCTAAGTAGGTATAATTGTAGTTCTTAGTCTCATCCATGATACCATTTACCCAGAGGACTTATTTAGCCTTAAAAATTCAGTTTACGACGAAAAAAACTTATTTGATATTGATACCAGGAAATCAAAATTTGACTTACATCCATTCATTTTTCTTTCAGTCTACAGTTTTGCTTTAACTGGAAACAACTATTGCTTTTTAGTCTTTCGTGCCTACATTCAAAAGCTCCAGGACCATGGATTAGTTTTAAAGCTTTCATTACACCCGAGCAATGCCAGGCTATACTGCTAGTATATATATATATATATATAGAGAGAGAGAGAGAAAAAGGGAGAACAGTATTGGAGAAGACATCTGACAAAGTGGAAAAAGTTTATTCAAGATGCATTTTGTAAACTTGTTATGCTGGTGCAACTATACCTGTGCCTGAACAAGGAGTGCTGAGAATTTAAAATATTTTTTTAGGTAAAAAGAAAAATATATGTGGCAATGGGTAAATTATCATTTTATATTAATTTTGCACATGCGGTTTTTTTTTTTTTTTTTTTTTTTGCTGCAAAATATGGTAGGGTCTGTGAGAGAAAAAAGCACCATGATGCAATTCACTCTGCCAGAAATTTCAAAATGGCATGCTGTACTGCTTAGCATTTGTGCCAGAAGCTCCAATATAAACATTACAGAGTCATTGGGTGGCAACCTGAGGGCAGTGCAGAGGATTTGGAATGAGTTGGGTGAGTCTCATGGTGATTACAAAAGTGGTTTAGAGTGATCACAATGTTATACCTCCATTCATCTTCCCACAGCGTCTCAACATAGTCCTACATCAATTGCCTTAAGGAACTAGTGCTGTCCTGGGTCAAGAGGGTGGCTGCCGGAAGGCTCTATCTAGCAACAGGACTCTGCACCATGCCACACAAGCAGGAGAACCTAGTCATGGCTGCCAAACAATTTCTGTTGCCATATCACCTCTTAAATATAACCACCTAACTCTCCAGACTGCAACCTGGAGTTGATTGCATTAATCTTTATATTTGTTATATTACCAAATTTTATTTTTAATTCTAAATTTCCAATTGATCATTGAAGTCTCATAACATTAATTTCTGGTTGTTTGGGAACCTTCCTAAGGTTAAATAATGGAAAATTATTTTAGTTTTTTTTTTTTTTTTTTTTTTTTCTTTTTTGCTAGTAATGGCTGACTGCTTGTTTCTGGGTTTTTCTGTCAACTAGAGTAATTATTCAATCCTTGTTGCAGATGCCTGCTTAGGCACATTTATTTGGAATAGACTCTTCTTGTAATATAGTTACCTGCATGACTTCTGGAAGAAGCAGTTGACAGCATTTAAGACGACAATTAGTATGCAGTTAAAGCCAGCTACTAGTCAGGCGATAAGTAGCGTAACTGTACCGTTCGGACTTACTTATTTCTACTTACTTATTGCTAACACTTCCTCTGTGCATGTTGTTTTTGTTCTGCTAATTCACTGTTTTGAACCTACCTCCTGTGTTCCGTGTCTTACTACCAGCCAAACGGGTCGCTACATCTTTGCGGCGAAGTTTTGCCACAACAACCCCACAACAAATTGGTTATTAAAATCCACAACACGTATAGAGCTAACCTGTGATTTATACTGCAACTATTCTGAGCTATAGTCACCATTTCAGGAAGATAGCCTATTATCTGATGTGATCAGCAGTTTGAACAGAACTCATGTGCTGAAACCTTCAGTCATGATGTCTTAAGACTTTGTGCTAGCACAACCATTGATGGACAGATATGGGTTTTAGGTATTTTTCAAATGTTCTGTATGCTGAGATCACTTTCCTCTGCTTGATAACACCAAGAAGTCACTTTCCTGACAAATGTACTAGGGTTAGACTCGAAACCTGGTCTCATTATTAGAAAGTGATCATGCTAACTAATTGGCTACGCACTTGTGCATTTTCTGTTATTGTGATGCAAATTCCGACATTCTTTAATTTCTCTCTTGCTTTTCACAATGTTGGCAGTTTATTTTTTTTCCCCCCTCCAAGACTACCCGAATAAGTGTTACGACCCCCTCACTCGTTATAAGTAATGATGACTAAGAAACTTAATCAGATTAAAATAATTTTTTTCCCTCAATATCTGATTTGTTTCATACATTTTTCTCTGTTAATCAATTCTTATTAACACATTCTTTTGTTCAAACCCTTAGCATAGTGTTTTCCGACCTTATTTTGATCACAATCCCCAAGCCAAGAACTTCTTTTTGGCAGCCCTCAGGGCGGAAATAGAATTTTAGTTTTTCTTCCTTTAGTTCTTATCAATAAATTTTTATTTATTAATCAATAAATCTCAATATTTCTTGTGAGAGAAGAAAATATACAACTTCATGTAAACGTATCAGATGCATATCACAGCATATCAGTTATCCAAAACTGCACTGCCAGAAATGATACTCTGATTGATTTAAGCTTCAGTTGCCTCAGCATAAACAATACATGGAATGCAAACAGTACTTTGGATTTTTACGCAGTTAATAATGCTTTATTATTGAAAAGAATTTTTTTTTTTTTCCTTTTCCACAGTCCAAATGAAGCTTTAGTCCTAAATTGTAAACATATTTGCACTTTTTACCCATTTATGAATTCTTTAAAGCCTTTTCATAATTCTCAGGAGCATCAATATAACTCACATTTGAATCATGATTATTATTAGCTAAGAAACTCAACTTTTGTAATTATCAAAATTTCTAATGCAGTGCAACTCATTTTGCTACTTAAATGGTTGGTTGTCAAGATTTATCTGTTATTTATTTTTATTATCCTTATTATTATTATTGATTGCGTGATTAATGTTTAAGATTACTCTTTAAGTACAAGATAAGATTTGTTTTCAGAACAAAAAGGAGGGAAGGTTGAAAAAAATAAATGGGCAGAGGGTCTGGAATAACAATGGGGGTAGGTTCAAGGGGAGATAAAAAAAAAATGAAATAGTTGGGCTGATCCAGCTATCCTGGATTTGAGAATAAGTCAGAACGGAGCTAGATTAATCACCCTTCATAAATTTGCATAAGTCTAAATTTTGTCTGTGTCCCTACCATTTTACATCAGTTAAACAAAACAGCCCAACCTGTTCTATGTATTGTATTAATAGTATTACATATGTATTGTATTAATAGTATTACATATGTATTGTATTAATAGTATTACATATGTATTGTATTAATAGTATTACATATGTATTGTATTAATAGTATTACATATGTATTATTAATAGTATTACATATGTATTGTATTAATAGTATTACATATGTATTGTATTAATAGTATTACATATGTATTGTATTAATAGTATTACATATGTATTGTATTAATAGTATTACATATGTATTGTATTAATAGTATTACATATGTATTGTATTAATAGTATTACATATGTATTGTATTAATAGTATTACATATGTATTGTATTAATAGTATTACATATGTATTGTATTAATAGTATTACATATGTATTGTATTAATAGTATTACATATGTATTGTATTAATAGTATTACATATGTATTGTATTAATAGTATTACATATGTATTGTATTAATAGTATTACATATGTATTGTATTAATAGTATTACATATGTATTGTATTAATAGTATTACATATGTATTGTATTAATAGTATTACATATGTATTGTATTAATAGTATTACATATGTATTGTATTAATAGTATTACATATGTATTGTATTAATAGTATTACATATGTATTGTATTAATAGTATTACATATGTATTGTATTAATAGTATTACATATGTATTGTATTAATAGTATTACATATGTATTGTATTAATAGTATTACATATGTATTGTATTAATAGTATTACATATGTATTGTATTAATAGTATTACATATGTATTGTATTAATAGTATTACATATGTATTGTATTAATAGTATTACATATGTATTGTATTAATAGTATTACATATGTATTGTATTAATTAAGTATTACATATGTATTGTATTAATAGTATTACATATGTATTGTATTAATAGTATTACATATGTATTGTATTAATAGTATTACATATGTATTGTATTAATAGTATTACATATGTATTGTATTACATATGTATAATATATATATAATATATTAATAGTATTTATTGTTGTGCAGTAATATTTCATTAGTGCTATTTTGTAATTCTAGTTTTGATAACATACAAGCAAGGTTTATAATAAAGTTTACCTTTTTAATTCCTGTCTGTATAGGAAAAAATTATATCTGCCTCGTCAAAATTTAGTCTTAAGTTAGAAAATGTACAACATTCATGATAAGCATTGTTGTTATCTGATATTTCACATTACTACAAATTAGTTGAATGTTGTTGAAAAAATAAATCATGGAATTATCTAAATAGTTGAAAATAAAATCCGTTTAATTAGATTTACTTAAAACTACCAAATTATTTAAACAAGAGAAAAAATAACAAGCTTGCTAAATTAATTCTTATTAATAATAGAAACATTAGAAAATTATTCAAATGTTTTTCTAAAGGCTTATGTTAAAACATTGGTTTTACTCTGATCACTTAAGTTGAGCAGCATTGAACCTGATCAGAACCTAGATGGTTATCACTTGGGAGTACTAGGTGCTGGGATGTACAAGTTATGTAATGGATAAGGGCTTGGAATGAGGAGTCAGAAAGTAGTTCAAATTCCAATTGGGTTCATTATATTCACATTCAATCCAACTCTTCTTCCCCAGTTAAGGGTTAAAAGAGTAAGACTTGTATCTGAAAATCATTATCTGTAAGGAAGTAATACAGTATTCACTAACAAATAAAACAAAAATTTTTACAATCCCAAAATGTTTCAATTTTAAATAACGTACAAAAGGTCGATAAGTTGTAAGCAACAGATTATTCAATTAAACGTTTCTTTCACACTCAACTCTAGCAATGTCCAGAGTCATAAGCTTAAGCGGACATATTGACAAAAAAAAATTTTAGAAAAGAGTTGTCTTGTGAAAAATGTTTGTACAGAAATTTTAGAGAGGTAATAGAACTTCCATGACAACATTTTTTTTGTTCATAGGGTGGATATTTGTATAGTTAAGAATAACCCTATGATTCTGCCACCAGTTTTTTCCCGTTGCTTCTAAAGTAAAATCTTAGTTAAAAAATCCACGTCTATTGAACAGGTGAAGAGGCTTATCCCTTGTTTTCTGTTTAGGATGCGGTTTCCGGCTTTCTCTTTTCCAATCTTTTTACTCTTACGTATCCCCCTGCGCATCAGTGGCGTTATTGCCTTACTTGGGGTGATATGATTGAAAAAAAAAATGTCTCAAAAGGGGCATGACTGATTGGGCAGAAGACTTTCCCACAGTAGGTTACCATTACTTTCTGTGGTAGACTGGTTGCCAACCAAGGCTATAGAACCTGATCTGTCTTGCTATTTAACCCATAGCTGGAGGAAGGAAAGACAGATTAATATCTTTTCCCAAGGGTATTTGTGCATAAGTGAATGCAACAAATTTGACTGGAATTCAAACTCTGCTTTCAGGTTTCTTGTTCCAAGCTGATATCCACTGTACCACAATGCACATCCAAGATCATAGCAAACTAGTGTAAAGCCATAAAAAAAAAAAAAAAATGAAATACATTTGTCCCATTTTTGTTCACTGACCTTTTGATTTTCGTAATCTTAAAACAAGTTTAAGGGCAAGTTGCCCAATGTTAAATGGGATTATTTTAGATGCATTCAAGAACGTTTCAAATTGTTTGAGCATGTTTATTTGCCCTCCTCTTTCTTCATTTTTGTTCTTATAATCTCAATGAAATGCCTATTTTAACATCTGGCATTAGGTGGGTACCATGTTTCTGAATTTCTTAATTACTTTATATATTTACAATATAAATATGGCATCCATTTTTAATATATGGATATATTGTTACCAAATGAAAAGTAGAAACACCAGCCTTCATGTTAACAGGAAAGTGTTGAAGAGAATACAGTTGTTGGACCTTGGCCTTAAGTAAGAGTTTAATCTCAACCTGTATATTTATGTAAACACATCAAAGATATTGAAATTGGGAACTACTTGATTCTAGTAAAAAAAACAAAAAAAAAAAACAATCAATGCTATAACACAGTAGAAATTTATTACTCCATGTGTCCCAAAAGTTTAGGTGGGGGTGTAGCAAATATGGACTTCCTTAATATATTTTGAAATCTGTGATTAGCATGTTTATATATATATATATATATATATATATATTTTTTTTTAAATTCCATGTCCGTTCATTCAGAATGTATGCAGTTGTTACTCTTAACTGCTTTCCCTTCTCTTTTATTTATTCATTATCTATGAATTTTCATATCTTCTTGGGAAAGATAGTGTAGTGGTTTCCTGTTGCTTTCTCTGCAGATTGAATTAAGTGTTTCTCTTCTCTTAGACTGATTTCCATCCAAAGATAGAGAGTCCAGTATTAAAAAAAAAAAAAAAAGAATTATTCGCCCAATGCAAGACCCAAGAGCCACTCAAGGTAGGGGGGTTTATTGTGTGGAGTTGTATCAACACAAAGGACAAGTGTTAGAAGTATAGAGTTAAAGTAGTCCTGAGGAGAAACAAGAAACCCAATCCTAAATGGAGAAACAAGAGATAAACTTCTACTTCTGTTCAAAAGATTGGAGAAGAGTGTGAATCAGTAGGTGAACCTATCTACTCCTATTAATGGAGTAAAGAAAAATGAAGTAATTAGTAAATAAAATCTCAGTTCAGGCACAGTTGAAACCCAATCTTTAACCAGAAATAAGGATTAAACTTCTACTTCTATTCAAAAAACAAGAGAAGTTTGTTATTTAACCCATAGCTGGAGTGAGGGGATAATAATGATCAGGGGAAATCATCTTGGCTGTGTTTGGAAATTTAGCAAAAAATCCACGAAGAATAAAATTATAAATACCTCTCACACAAGACAACATAGGGTTTATGGCCACATTATGTTGTCTAAACACCAGTTCCCATATGATCACCAAAGTTAAGCAACCTCAACTTTAGACAGTACCTAGGTAGGTGACTCCTTGGGAATGCCAGGTGATGCAAGGTTGAATTTGCAGATGGTGCAATGGGTAATGACTTGGAAATTTTAATTGAGGAGCAGTTCCAATTTCCATTGGGTTTGTTATATTCATTTACGCACAAATACCCTTTGGAAGTTATACATCCACTCCCTCTTCCTCAACTATGGGTTAATTAGTAAGACTTGTATCTCTAAACTATTATCTTCAAAAATAAAATAACATTTTTGTACACAATATTTAGATTTTGGCATTAAATAACTCAGAGGTGTTGGTATGCTGCTTAACAAGCAGCACCATATAGGAAACAAATTAAAAAATATATTAACAGTGCTTGTTACCACTTTACTGCCTTGGTCATATTAACCAACCTATCAGTCACCTATCAGTTCGACCTGCCATCTGAAAATTAGTGATGACCTCATGGCTGAGCATGCATTTGCTGGAAGGGCATTGTCCACCAGGACCCCCAGTAGGCTAATCTGACATTGTAGGATATTCTGACACTCTTCCAAAGCCATGAGAGTTAGAGGGTCTAGGTGGTTCTCATGGACTCTGGCACATGGGTTGAGATCTAGCAGCAGATTGTTACCACAAAAATTCAGCCCCACCATGAAAATGGCTAAAGTGATAGAAGGCAATAAATACTATAAACAATTTTTGCACATTATCAGCCCTCAATAAAATTTATTTATATGGTGTCCCCTAAAAATCTATTCAAATACTGCAATAGTCTGAATGCCAAGCATTAGAGAGGACTTTGAAGATGAGGAGTTTTATTTTCAGCAAGAGGGTCCCCGCCTCCCAAATCCGCACACACACTGCCATCACGATGTTAAATTCTTCCTTGATGAGATCTTTCTAAACAGGGAGATTGGAGGAAGGGGTTTTGTAGAATATCTTAAGCATTCATCAGATCTCACACCACTGGACTTCTTTTTTTTTTTTTTTTATGGAGATACTTAAAAGACAGTCTGCGCTGACAAACCTACAGCAGTTGTTGAATTGAGAGCAGCCATTGAACAAGAATGCACACTAATACCAAACAAATTGTTTTGTGATGTTTGTGATTCCATTGCTTAGCATTGCCAGCAGTGCCTGGGCCAGACTGGATGTTGGTTTGAAAACAAGCATTGACAAAACAATAAAATAATGTCTGTAGATTTTATTTCATTTGGAAAATGGTATGTATTTTAATAAAGACTGACTGTGTTTTCATTTAGAAATGGGTTATTTTTGTGACCTAGGTTACCTTATCTTCAGGCGATTTACAGTAAGTATAATATTCAAAAGTTCATCACTATAATTGTACTAGCAGTATAGCCTGGCGTTGCTCGAGTTTAATGAAAGCTTTAAAACTAATCCATGGTCCTCGAGATGAGACTCTTTGGACGTCGGCACTAAAGATTAAAAAGCAATAATTGTTTCCAGTTAAAGCGAAACCGTAGACTGAAAGAAAAATGAATGGATATTAGTCAAATTTTGATTTCCTGGTATTGATATCAAATAAGTTTTTTTCATCGTAAACTGAATTTTGAAGGCTAAATAAGTTCTCTGAGTAAATGGTATCATGGCTGAGACTAAGAACTACAATTATACCTACTGAGAGCCAAACCCGAAGCAAAAACTAAAATAAAAGGGCTGAAAAAAATAGACATGCAGGCAGATAAACAGACACACGCACGCACGCACACAAACATCTTGCCTTATATATATATATATATATATATATATATATATATTATCAATTTTCTGCACTATTGTAAGAACTGCAACCTCGAAACTTCTGAATATCGTTTCTTATGTCTTTGTCTATGAGTGTATCAAATTTGATTAAAATCGAATCACTCCTTCTATAACTCTATTTTTTTTATTATCGATATTTATCGGGGGTACCTCAACACAAAACCTAGCTAAGAACACTCGCAGACGCTTATAGTACAACTGTGTAAATTTTCAAGAAAATCTGTTCAACCGTTTTGGAGTCTATAGGTAACGGACGGGGACACCCCCCCCTACAAACACACAGACAAATTTCCATTTATAAATAAGTTTAGATTAGATTAGATTTAGATTGAACATTTTTTATTACAAATGTGTACTTGACTAATTTAATTATGACCAAAAACTAATTAATTATATATACAGGGTGTTCATAAAGTTAGCGTGCACTTTTAAAAAATTTATAACTTTATTTGTGATAAAAATAATTTGTAAAAATGGATTAGAAAGAAGTAAATATATATTTTTTTTAAGGTTTTATTAATTTTATTTAAGTTTTGTCACTGATTCATGGACGGAGCCTGTCTTTTTAAATTTTTTCATCCATTTAGCAATAGTGTTCCTATGAGGTGGTTCTTTGTTGTATTCAATTATTAACTTTCTTTGGATAACAATAGTAGATTTCAGTTCAGCCAACCAAAGGACACAGTTTGCTTTTTCCTCAGTTGAAGCCATGGATCAAATTGATTCTGAAAAAAAAAAGAAAATATTTCCTTATCTAAAAATTGTTACAAATTTTATGGTAAAGAATTATTCAATATCTATACTTAAAACAAGGTCCATTAAATTTTATAACTTTTTTTTTTTTTTCCAGAATATTTCTATCACTGATACAAATAAAGTTTTAAATTTTTTACAGTGCACATGGACTTCATGGACACCCTGTATATAAACGCCTTCATTTTTTCACATATGAGGGTGAAGCAGCTTAGTTTTTAGAACCAACAGCCAAACTACCCACACATATTATTTGATTATAGTGGTGGTGCTTTGTGCAGAACCAACCACACTTTTTGGAAGAGCCGAATATAGAGAACTCAAGCACAGTGTCACAAGTTCCCGAAACAACCCTCAAGTTTTTAATTACAATTCGTCCTTCTCTTAGATGCCGCTCAAAGTTATGGGACCTAGTCTGTCCTGCTATTTAACCCATAGCTGAAGGAGAAGAGATGGATTCATACCTTTCCCAAGAGTATTTGCATGTAACTGAATGTAATGAAATCAACTGGAATTTGAACTTGGCTCTGATTCCTCAATCCGACCTGCTGTCCATTACCCCACTGTGCCACCATATATAGTATGGGAGTATTTGAAGCAAATGTGAAAACCTTTCAATTGCCATGAACTTCATAGCTCTCCTACACAGCAAAGTAATAAGGTTTTGGTTCAAGATTGTAGGATACTGGGGATTCTCTTACTTAACTGCTCATGTACCTTTATAAAGTATTGATAATCTCTACCTAAAAGCTCTGGCCAAACTCATCAGAATATAAGATGTGAGGACTCGTTGTTGTTACTTCTTCTTTAAGGGGCAGGTATTGTATTTAGTTGCATTGTCGGTCTATCTTTGGTCAAGATATCTCAAGACCCGCTGAATGGATTCAGATGAAACTTTCAGGGATGATTGGTTTCATGACTGGCACAAACTGATTGTAATTATTGATCTGAGAAAATGGTTATACATAACTGTTAGTTTAGACATTTTTTTAATGAGTTTGGTCCCATGAATGACATCCATATGAGAGTCTATATTTTATGATACTATTAAGAACATGATTTGGGTTTTTTTTTTTTTTTTGTAGTTCTTTAAACTACCTCCTGTTAGCACTAACATTCCACTGGACATAATGAAAAAAATGGTTTCTAGCATTTTTTTGAAACCTTCAAACTGATGATTTAGTTTCACCAATGTTGTAACACATGTTGTCAGATTGAGAAGTAGAAAATTAAACTACATTTAAATTTTGAATTCTTATCATTGGCCCAAGTTAGCTGAGCTTATTTTTAACATTTAGCACACTACATATGAATATTACTTCCCCTTTTACTGTATATATGAGGGTCATTCAATAAATAAGGTGAATTTTTCTAATACAGATAGAAGCTTAATTCTTTTAATTCTTATTTTTCAACGTAGCCTCTCAACAGTGTCACACACTTTTCCCATCTGTGCACAAGCTTCTGTATTCCCTCAGCTTAAAAATCTTTGGACTGATGTCTCAGCCAATCGCTCACAGCAGTTTTGATTTCATCGTCACTTTCAAACTTTTTTAAACACTTTAGCCCACTTGTAGACACTGTTTTGGCTGAAACATGTGACACCATACACAGTTGACATTCTTTTGTGAATTTCAACTGGTTTGCACCCTTCAGCAACCAAAAACTTGATAACTGATCTATGTTCAATCCTGCAGCATGCTTCTTGGTCAGCCATCTTTGTTAAACTCCAAAACTCTGAAATTAAAAAAAATTAAATCCTTTGAAAAAGAAGTAAAGGAAAAAAATTAAAAAGAAATAAGCTTCTATCTCTATTAAAAGTTCTTATACCGAAAAATTCACCTTATTTATTGAATGACCCTTGTAGAATCTTCTTAAAATATAATCTTTTATATATTAGTTCTATATATTTGAAATTGCAGTAGCTGGCTCCATTTCAGTTTGTTTTGGGTGTTGCCGTAGAAGGTTATGATGACACAACCAAGAAATTCAATTTACATTATCAGGACTAACATTTTGCTTGGTGAAAATAGTCATCTACAGAGTGCAAATGGTGAAAGAAATCCAAAATATTGCAAATTAACAAACTCCACATTTAGTTTCCCTGGGCTTTTTACAAGTAGCCCAATCTCGTATATGTGTAGCATACTTTGTTCTTGAATAATATGAGCATAACCGTGTTAATAAAGAGAGATTGGACGAAAGATTTATCTTTTTAATTGCTCCAATTGTTGCTGCTGCTACCAACATGGCTATTGTCATTTATTGATTGACTTTATATTGCTTTCCATCTTTTCTCTGTTCTGTTGACAGCATATTGATTAATGTCACTCCAATTGGATTAATTTTATTCTGATCTTCCTGTCTTCATAAACGGTTTTTGATGCCGGAATAATCCTTTCTTTACGTTCTTTTGCTTTATGAACTGAACTTGATGAGAAAGCATTAAAGTGATTCATCATAAACAATTTTGTCTTTACTTGTATAAGACTTTCTGTGTTCTTTTGTTGTAAACACTTAAGCAAGAAACACGTTTCTCAATGACTTGGAACTAGAATTGATGATTAAAGCTAAAAAATAGACAGGAGCTCTTTCAATTTCTATTAACATAAGACCTTAATATTCAGTCCTGTGATTCATTTAAACTATCATATTCTAATTGAAGTAGAAAAAAATCTACTAAGAAAAATTAAAAACACTATATCAGCCGAAATGTGGTAAAATCTTTCTCCACATTTATAAGTCTACTATTCATCCATACATTGAATGCTATATTATCCAGAGCTCCTGCTATATATCTCAAGGTTCTTGACAAAATCCAATGTAAAATCTGTAATGTTATCAATCTTGTCCTATCTTGACATTTTCCCATCTCTGTATTATAACTTCCCACAAAACCTAGCTAAGAACACTCGCAGACGCTTATAGTACAACTGTGTAAATTTTCAAGAAAATCGGTTCAGCCGTTTCAGAGTCTATAGGTAACGCACACACACACACACACGCATACACACACAGGCAAAAGTTCTATTTATAAATAAGTTTAGATTGTCATTTTTCATAAATGTGCAGAGATTGAGCAGAACTAATAAAGCAGACATGCATCAAGAATTAAGAGAACTGAGAGGACAAGAAACCTGTTCCTCAACAGGTTGTATAAAATCCAAGGATGGAACGATAATATTTGAGAAAGAGGAAATACTCTAGTGATAGGAAGAATATATATAAAAGTTCTCTTCCACAAGAGAGAGCAACCGATAATACAAAATGATGAGGTATTAAAGACCAAAGTAGAAGATGCAATGGCCAGACTGTATAGAAACAAAGCAGCTTGACCAGACGGCATTGTAATCTAGCTACTGATAGCCCTTGATTTCATGAATTTAAGCATAGTATTGAAGCAAGGATGTACATTGTGGTGCATTGGATATTGGCTCGGAACGAGAAATCGGGGAGCCAAGTTCGAATTCCAGCTGAATTCATTGCATTCACTTACGTGCAAATACCCTTGGGAAAGGTATTAATCCGTCTATTCCTTCCAGTTATGGGTTAAATAATAGGACAGATTGGGTTCTATAGCCTTGGTTGGCAACCAGTCTACCGCAGAAAGCAATGGCAACCTACTGCAGGATAATCTTCTGCCCCGTCAGTCATGTCTCTTTCGAGACATGATCGCCCAAGCGTGTATCACGTATGGCACTTAACTGACCGATTGAAGCAACAGAATTTAGTTAACCAAATTAACACTTGTCCTTTATTAACAGATGTAAGAAGTATGGTATTTGCCAACCAAGGTACATAACTGTGCTTATATATATATATATATATATATATATATATATATATATATGTATTGGCAGCAGTCTTTCATTTAAACATGTTTTGTTAAAAATGACCGCCAAGGAAGGTTTTATTAATGTTTTATTTAATTTTTCCAGTATTCTTACATATTTTCTTTTTACTGGTGATCTTCTATGTACCCTGTCCTTTCAGGATGTAGGCGATCATGGCCTTCCTCATCTCCCTATCCCTGGTGGCTCTTAGCACGCTTTCTCCTGTTACACCATCCAAACACCACTCTGCCATCCACTAGCTCAAGACCATAAATCTAGAATATAAATGTATAGAAACTCACGTGGTCATAAAATGAGGGATCAGTTTATATATTGAATATAATATAAAATTGATCCCCCATTTTATATTCACATTATAATTTCTTATAAACAGCTGGCATATATATTCTTCTATGTACACTGTCCTTTCAGGATGTAGGCAATCATGGCTTTCCACATCTCCCTATCCCTGGTGGCTCTTAGCACATCTTCTATTGCACCATGCAACCCTCGTTCCATCATCCATCTGATTAGGTCCTTCAAATATGTTATCCGTTGCTTTCCCCTGTTTCTTTTTTTCCCTGTATCTGACCTGTTAGTATCAGGTTCTCCAAGCCCTCCTTCCTCATTGCATGTCTTAGGAACTTCAGCTGTCTCTTCCTGATGCTCAGTATTAATTTCTTTTTCGTTTTCGTCCTTTTCAAAACCTCATCATTGCTTACATGCTCGATCCATGATATCTGCAGCATCCTTCTGTAGTACCACATTTCAGTTGCTTCAAGTTTTTCCTTCATCTTTGATATTATCCAGCATTCACTACCATATTGCAGACTGGTGATAAGGAATGTAAAAATGTTTCATAATTTTTGACTTTCCAAGCACTTTCAGCCTCTTCACAGGCCATTTTCAAAGATGTTTTTTTTTTTTGTTATTGTTATGTCCTCATGTTTGACTGTAATGTGTGTGTATCTCTCTCTCTCTCTCTCTCTATATATATATATATATATATATAGAGAGAGAGAGAGAGAACACACATGCACGCACACTGTTTTAATATGGAACCTGAGTATTGCTTATTTTTAAATCTGCATACATATTGATTTGTATAGGTGTATATCTACATATCATTTATCATAATCCCACTATATATGAATGATTGATCCATTTTCTATGTCTTAAGTTTTTGTAGGTTATTTAAAGCCAGAACTGTTTGGTGGGGGGTATCTATAGCAGTGACTGCACAAAACCATGAATTGTTGGGATAAAGGGTTTACACATATTGGCTTTGTTCAACTCTGGATTATGCACTTTCTCCTGAAAACTTTAAGTTCCGTTAAGAATAGTTGCAGTAGAAACTACTATTTGACTCTGTGAGTGTTGGGGGTAGCACAGATATGCCTGAGCAAGTATCTGCAGATAGTTTGGGGGGTACTTAGAAATGATGAGTGTGTGTGTGTGTGTATGTATATAAATATATATATATATATAAAGACAGACATGTTATTCCATGGTTAAATGAAAGTATGGGTGTATTTCTGGCGAACCATCTTCAGCTTCTGTCTTTATTGGATTTGTGTAAAATCTTCTGTACAATAAAGATGGAAGCTGAAGATGGTTCGTCTGAAATAGGCCTATACCTCCACTTAACCATGGAATAACATGTCTGTCTTAATTTTTACATATATTTGCTCTATATGTATTTATATACATATATATTTAGAGCTCTTTTAGAGTTATCCTACAACTTTATGTACAGGATACTCCTTTGAATATCTATATATATCTATACCACATGTATATATCTATATATATACCACATGTTTATATATATATATATATATATATATATATGTGTGTGTGTGTGTGTGTATGTGTTCTATTTTTAATAAATGTGTGTTTGAGTTGCTATCACTGACTTTAAAAAAAAACCCAGTGAAATTATTCATGAGTTCAGGTCAAGAAATCCCTCTAGAGAATAATTGTCTCCCCTTTTTCATTAGGGGAAACCCCTTCTATGGTGGAAAATGGGTTACAAGTTCAGTTCTTGTTGGGTGGCATAACTTTTCCATAGCAGAACTTCTTCATCTTCTCTTTTTAAGAGAATAAAAAGCTGGATTAGCAACTCCAACACATGTAACCACTAAAAATAATATTTCTCATAATAAGAAATGTCTGATTTAAAAAAAAAAAAGAATCCATTTTTTCAAAAAATATCTTCTCATGCTGGTGAACTTGTCATTAATTTGATAATGGTTTAATTGAATCATACATCAACAATGTAACAATAAAACTTGAGAAATTTAACAAATCAAGGTGAAAATATTTTAAGAGTCAGGATATCTACAGTGAATTTGCACTTTTGCTCTTATAACATTTCCCCAGCCCTGGCCGATCTATTATCGCAGGTTGAGATATCTAACAATAAAAAAAAATTGATTGAAAGTGTTATGTATGTACCTATGGACAGTAATGGGTATGTCCCAATCCTTATATAATACATTATACTCTATTGCAGTGATTCCCAAACTGGGGGGAATTTGAAGCTACCTGGGGTGAAATAATTACACTATCTACTAAATAAAAAAAAATCTCAGATGGATTTGAGAGAAAGAGAGAACAAAAGTTCTTTAATTTGTTACTAACTGCTCTCTATGGCTATGCTTAGGTGTTACTAACTGCACTTTACTCTGTAACTATGAGTTTATCAGTATATTTATATGTTTGAAAAATAAATTAGTAAATAGTCTCAGTGTGTTTTAACTGCTCTTTCTCTTATACACATGAAGGAGGAAATCTGGATGGTTGAACTGGGTGTAGCGGGAAATGACAAAAAACAGTTTGGGAACCACTGCTCTATTGAGAGCGGTGTTTTTCTTACTGTTTAGCAGTTTTCTACTAACCGTGGTTATTTACTTCAAGCAGTTTGTGAGTCTTGCATTTGTTGTTATAAATATTACTATTTATTTCCAACTTCTTTTAGGTTAAGAAAAAGATTCTACATGATATTATCTAGCTTATATACAAGAAAAAGTTTGCAGCATCCTTCTTATGCATGCATGTGTAGACATACCAATGTAACAAATATAGTCTGATGTCTTAAACTATGAAATTTGTTCCCAAAAACTTTTTCTACTTTGTCACACCCCCCCACCACAATATTGTTCCTGATATAAACATATATATATATATATATATATATATATATAAATCTCATGGTCAATGTTAAAAAAAAGTCTCTGAAAACTAGAAAAATGGTTTGAAATACAGAAAAAATAAACAAAAAAATTTTCATTGGTTTTTAACTCAACAGTTATGATTCTCCCTCATTTTTCTCTTTGTTAGTTTATCAAATGCATCTGTTACTGCAATGTTATTCAAATATCTGCACTCTATAACTTTGGTTTAAAATCATTTCAGATATCTTTCCCATCTTATTCTTAATAATAGTTATGTTTACTCTCCTAATTTTTTTTTGTTTTTAAGGTAATGCTGTATGACATCCAATCAAATTAAATTTCTAAGATGTACTTGAAAATTATATCACAAGTTTCTCCTTGTTGAAAAAAAAAAAAAATTTTTTTTTTGTTTCTTTAGAACACCCATAACTGCACCTTTTCAATTTTTGTATTACTGGATAAAATTTAACATCTTTTTGGAATTTAGTTTTGTCAAAATGACCAACTGCACCTACTGGCCTCTCATAGTTATTTTAAACTCTTAATCTTGTGATGACTATAAATGTTTAAAAAATTTGTAGCGTTGGTTAACCAGAGCTAGAAACCTGTTCTGATGCAAACTTTTAAAGGGTGTGCCTTAAGAAATGTCTGGTGATTTAAATTGAATAGGAGGGTAGTATAGCAGAAATAAATTGTCTTTTTCTTTCTTTTTTCTCTCTCTTTCTTTCTTTTTTCTCCCTCGTCCTACTCTTGCTCCAAGTAAATCTACCAGAAAAAGATAACATGCTTTAAAGATATGGCTAAAATAAGTTTTAGTTGTGATTTTTGTATATTTGACATCATGTAGATATTTTGGTATTTATTTTGGAATATAGTCGTGTAGCTGAGTGATTGGAATTTTCACTTTCTGAACATGAGGCCAGGGTTAAAATCTCACCAGTGATTTCTTTTCTTTTCTTTTTTATGTTATCAGTTTGAAGGAGGTGATCTCAGTGTGCAGCACCTTTGAAAAGTGCATGAAAACCGTATTACGGGTGGACCTGAGGCATGTGAGGGAGATTGGGTAGACAGGACCCTTTGGGAGCCGTCATTGTGACCGAGGGTTAGAGCATCCTGGCCTTGTTAAGACTATTTATCATACTAGGTAGTGCAGTCTCTTACAAAAACTGTAACTAACGTCTGCTCAGTATAGTTGCAGTATAAACCACAGCTGGGCACTATGCGTGTTGAACAATCAGAAATGTGCCTGAGCAGGCGCCTGCAATGGGGATTACCCAGCGGACAGGCAACCTTGGATATGAGTAGCCAGCCACACACATATATATATATACACACACACACACGCACACACACACACACACACACACACACAAAATCTAAGCAAGAGCCAACAACCTACCACGGTTTCGCCCTACTTTAGTGTTAGGGTTTTTGTCTTGGGTTTTTTTTTTCTTTCTTACAAGTGCTTGACTTTTTGTTCATGTACTTCGTTTGTTTCTTTTTTTACTTCCCCTTCTTTTCCCTCCGAGTTCGTTCTCGGTGGGTTGTACATGATTTAAATTATAGCTTAATTAATACTAGTTTCAGAAGAGTTAGTTCTGTTACTATTGGTATTGTTATTACTATAGTTAATATTATTATTATATATATATATATATATATATAATATTCACTGCACTTTTAAGAATTTTTGCTGAATTGTAAAATAAACAAATATAAGCCCAGGGTAAATTTTGCAGATTCACCCAAAAACCTAGAAAAACCCTAATGGTACCAGAAATAAATGTTACTTTGGCTACTGCAAGAGTGCTTAAGATATGGTAATTTACTAAGTGGTGATTAGATGCTACACAAGGCTGAAAATATGGAGCATGTAGTGAGGGTTGAACATGCTATTCAGTTGTTGATCTAGCAGGACAACTTTGTCAACCATTACACCACATTTAATGTGTTATTTTTCTAAGCATAGTTTGGGTGTGGTACAAGGCTGAAAGTATGGGATACCTGGTGAGGATCAAACTCATTACTTAATGATAATTGTTCTCTCTCTCCCTCTTTCTGCCTCCTCTCTCTCCCTCTTTCTGCCTCCTCTCTCTCCCTCTTTCTGCCTCCTCCCTCTCTCTCTCCTCCTCTCTCTCCCTCTTTCGCCTCCTCTCTCTCCCTCTTTCTGCCTCCTCTCTCTCCCTCTTTCTGCCTCCTCTCTCTCCCTCTCTGCCTCCTCTCTCCCTCCCTCTTTCTCCTCCTCCTCTCCCTCTCTTTCTCCTCCTCCTCTCTCTCCCTCTCTCCGCCTCCTCTCTCTCCCTCTTTCTGCCTCCTCTCTTCTTGTATTGTTCTCCCCTCTCTCTGCAGGTGGGTATTGTGCTTAGGTTTAAATGATGCCTCCAACAGCTGTGACTATTGTCCATTTAATCAATAAAAATGTGACTAAGTAAAGCTTATTATGAATTATTTACTTTTTTAAATTTTTTTTATTATTGATTATTCCTATTTTTTCTATTAAACTGTCAACCAGGTAAGAGCAGAAATGCTGTTATACACAATAATTGTTTACTTCCCATTGCATATTTAACTTTAAAAAGATTCTATGGTCTGTTCCCATTATTCCGATACATTTTTCTCTTGTTGTTATTTTAATCGCAACAATCGCGGATATGTCTCAAAGTGGTATGAAAAATGAAATAGCCTTTGACAAGATTTGAACTTGCTTCTCATCATCTTGAAAAAGCCTCTCCTTCACCCATACCAATTTAGTCTCAATCTTGTATGCCTAGGATGTGCATTGTGGTGCATTGGATATCGGCTCGGATCGAGAAATCGGGGTGCCGAGCTCAAATTCCAGCTGAATTCATTGCATTCACTTACGCGCAAATACCCTTGGGAAAGGTATTAATCCGTCTATTCCTTCCAGTTATGGGTTAAATAACAGGACAGATTGTATTATATAGCCTTGTTCGGCAACTAGTCTACTGCAGAAAGCAATGTCAACCTACTGCGGGATAATCTTCTGCACAGTCAGTCATGTCTCTTTCGAGACATGATCGCCCATGCGTGTATCACGTATGGCACTTAACTGACTGACTTGTATGCCTGATGAATAATATATCTATACCTTTCCTACTTGAATTTACTAACTGCCTGATTGTTTCAACACTGCTTGGTGGTCGGTGGTGGGTACTGAACTCAACACTCAACATCCAAGGTGGAGGTTTCCTCCTGATGAAATCTACAGTCATTTGTCTGTGGGTAAAGTGAACCTTCTGGTTGGAGGGCATGGACTCTGGTTTGACCTGGAGAGGGATGAGTTCTGCCAGGTCTACTTGCCCAAGACATCCTATGTATGGCTGGATACCTCTCCATCTTTCAACTGAGGTATATAGAGGGAACTAGACTGATGCTTAGCTGTGCACTGACCTTATGACCACACTTAGTCATGTGACTGATGATGTTGCTTACTTTTTAACAATAATTGACACTATAGTGTTTTAATTATTTCTATTTTATTTTATAGGTGAATTATTTTTAAATTCCTTTTGACAACCTCAAATTTCATTGGGGACCATTTCCAGTTCACTTTGTTCAATTTAATAGACAGTTGTGTGCAATATAAAAAGGAAAAACTACAAATATTAAGATGGAAAGAACTTGTCAGAATGAATAAAAGTTTTCCATTTTTGTCTTATTTAATCATTTGCAAAACTTACCTGACTTTAAATTCGAATATGACATCTTTTAAAATATTTGGGAGAAAGAAAAATAGAAAATATATATTTGCATACTGAAAAGTTAATGGCCCAATGCACTTCCCAAAATCCGGTCAACTATGCCTAACATCATTTCTTTCTTTGGAAGTCGAGTGGGGGTTCCTTGGTCAGAACAACTATCTTTCACCACCCTGCTTTTTTGCTTGTTAGCGTGTGGATGGCGATGTATATAAAATAATAAAACGGTATAGAAACAAGGTTATTTTATTCTTGTTTTTGTTATCTAACTTCTTTTACGTGCTTCAGGACAGGAGTGATCGTGGCTCTTCACAACTTCCTGTCTTTTGTTGCTCTAACCAACATTTGTCCTCTTACCATCTCTCCAAGTCTATTCTGTCATTCATTTATACCAGCTTATTAGGTAGGTTACTCATTGTTTCTGTTTACCACTTAATGTACCCTTATGAGTATCAAATTCTCCAAGCCCTCTTTCTTTATTATGCATCCCAGAAATATTGTTTTTCTAAGTTCGCAAGTCTTTTTTGGTTTCCATTTTACTCAAAATGTTTTTGTTGTTTACATGCTCCATTCATGGTATTCTCAGCATCCTTCTGTAGAACCACATTTCGGTTGCTTTAGGTCTCCTCTCTAAAGAAATTGTTCACCATCATATCAGCCAGTTAAGTACCATACGTCATATGCACTTGGAAGATCATATCTTGAAAGAGACATGACTAACTGGGTAGAAGATTTTCCTGCAGTAGGTTACCATTACTTTCTGAAGTAGACTGGTTGACAACCAGGGTTATAGAACTCAATCTAATTTAACCCATAGATAGGGGAGAAGACAGATTCATACCTTTCTCAAGGGTATTTGTGCATATGTGAATACAACAAATTTGACTGGAATTCGATTTTGGCTCTCCGATTTCTTGTTCCGAGCCAATATCCACTGCACTGCAATTTACGTAAAAAAATTTTCATGGCAGATATTTTATAAATTATAACGGAAAGAAGCACTTACTATCCAGTCAATGAATGCCAAGTGTTTCCTTGTAAGGAAACAGTTAATAATACCATTACTAAGCACATGTTCTACTATTATTTCATTTGCTTCAGTCCATCTTTTCTTTTTATTCCACCTAACAATGTTTTAACATTAGTTTTATTTTAAGTTATTTTTTCTCACAACATTGATTGATATTCCCGTAGAGACATGGTTTTTGATGTGGTTTGAACTCTTTTTTTCTAACTTTGGAGCTCATCTTTCATTGATATTATTTGGCTTATGTATCATAATAATAACAATAACAGTGAAAATATTTTATCTAAAAAAAAAAAGTCAGACTAATCATGTGTACTGTGTAATAATTTGTTTTCTTTCTATGACATTGTTTGGCTTGCTGATTTGCTAAAGTTTTAAGATTCACCTGATTGAGTTGATTATTGAATGGGTTTATCAGGAAAAAGTCAATTTACATCTCGCACACAAACACTTGCTGTTCAATAAAGCATAGATAATGTGAATAGGTATCTAAGTGTTCCGTGTCCCATGTACTAGTATTGTGGATTAAAAATTGAGTACTCAGTCAAAGGGATTGGGATGAGATACAGTAAGCAGTAATCCCCCAAAAATGGCCTTGAGAAAAATATACATTTTCAGACAAATAAATATATTATTTCACTCTCGTTTTCTGCCTTGCTTTGAATCTCCTCTCTACCTTCTTCATCTCTCTCTCTTATATATATATATATATATATATATATACACACACACACACACACACACACACACACACACACACACACACACACAGACGCTCTTTCTCATTTCCACCCATATTTTTTGCTCTTTTTTCATTTCTTCTTTTCTCTTTTTCTTCTTTCTCTTTTTCACCTTCCTTTCTCTTTTTCACCTTCCTTTCTTTTCACCTTCCTTTCTCTTTTTTCACCTTCCTTTCTCTTTTTCACCTTCCTTTCTCTTTTTCACCTTCCTTTCTCTTTTTCACCTTCCTTTCTCTTTTCACCTTCCTTTCTCTTTTTCACCTTCCTTTCTTTTCTCTTTTTTCACCTTCCTTTCTCTTTTTCACCTTCCTTTCTCTTTTTCACCTTCCTTTCTCTTTTTCACCCTTCCTTTCTCTTTTTCACCTTCCTTTCTCTTTTTCACCTTCCTTTCTCTTTTTCACCTTCCTTTCTCTTTTCACCTTCCTTTCTCTTTTTCACCTTCCTTTCTCTTTTCACCTTCCTTTCTCTTTTTCACCTTCCTTTCTCTTTTTTCACCTTCCTTTCTCTTTTTCACCTTCCTTTCTCTTTTTCACCTTCCTTTCTCTTTTTCTCCTTCCTTTCTCTTTTTCACTCCTTCCTTTCTCTTTCCTTCCTTTCTCTTTTTCTCCTTCCTTTCTCTTTTTCTTCTTTCTCTTCCTTCCTTTCTCTTTCCTCCTTCCTTTCTTTCTCTCTCACCTTCCTTCTCTCTCACCTTACTCTCTTCCTTTCTCTCTCACCTTACTCTCTTCCTTTCTCTCTCACCTTACTCTCTTCCTTTCTCTCTTCCTTTCTCTCTCTTACTCTCTACCTTACTCTCTTCCTTTCTCTCTCACCTTTCTCTCTCACCTTCCTCTGTTTCCTTTCTCTCTCACCTTACTCTCTCACCTTCCTCTCTCACCTTACTCTCTCACCTTCCTCTCTTCCTTTCTCTCTCACCTTCCTCTCTTCCTTTCTCTCTCACCCTTCCTCTCTTCCTTTCTCTCTCACCTTCCTCTCTTCCTTTCTCTCTCACCTTTCTCTCTCTCTCTCTCACCTTTCTCTCTCTCTCTCTCACCTTTCTCTCTCTCTCTCTCACCTTTCTCTCTCTCTCACCTTTCTCTCTCTCTCTCCCACCTTTCTCTCTCTCTCTCTCCCCCCCTTTCTCTCTCTCTCTCTCTCCTTTCTCTCTCTCTCTCTCTCCCACCTTTCTCTCTCTCTCTCCCTCTCTCTCTCCCTTTCTTTCTCTCTCTCCCTCTCTCTCTCCCACCTTTCTTTCTCGCTCTCTCCCACCTTCCTCTCTTCTTTCTGTTTTCCCACCTTCCTTTCTTTCTCCCTTCCATTCCTTCTCTCCTTTTTCCACCTTTCTTTCTTTCCTCTCTTCTTTCCAACCGACTCTGAGCTTAAATGCTTTGTCAGGCCACGCTTAGTTTTTGTAGTGCTTAGCTTTTTCACATTTAATAAGCTCATCCCACATTGTCACCCCTCTTGACCATGACCTTGTGCCAGTTAGACTAAATTTAGTAAATATATACATTTTTTTTTATTAAAAATTCTAACAAAAAATGTAAATGATCGTATTGTTAATGAAATTTACATTTGTAATGAAGACTTGTTTGCATGTTTTATCAATAATTTCAATTGAAATTAGCGCTGCATTCATTGCTGTTTTAATATCTTCCGTTGAATAAGGTTTTACTTCTTAATGCCCTGAGCAATTTTTTATTTATATATTTGTTTTTAATTTTATTTTTGGAAACAAATTTTCTATTGTACAATTAATGTTTGAATTGAAATTCACTTAAATTTAAAAAAAAAAAAAATGGAAAACTTGCCTCTAACTTTTTATTTAAATGTCATCTATCATCGAGAATAGCCATGTTTTATGCACATTATAAAAGATGCGAAATGCATTAGTTTGAATTATTTATTATATGCTCAAAATTATCAATATTTTGTCCAATTTGCAATAACTCTTCTTTTCTTGAGAAATGCCGTCAAATGAATGGGTAGAAAAAAATATTTAATTTAAAAGAAAACACACATTCTCTGCATTTTTAAAAATATTATCTCACAGCTTTATAGCTATTTACCAAGGTTCATCATCATCATCATTTATCCATCACACCCAGATGGTGCATCGGGCAGCAACTTTTTGTTGCTTCTTCTGTAACAAACTGTTTTTTGTTTTTTTTTTATGGGGCAGATTTGTTAGCCCAGCACCCAACCCCCAACCCCCAAACTTAGAGGACCGGTGGACCATTCTTGGTCTTTACGTTTACAGCACCTGGTATTCCCAAATGGTCACCCATTTAAGTACTGACCAGGCTTGATGTTAACTTCAGTGATCGAACGGGAACCGGTGTATTCAACACGATATAGCCGTAGACATTTACCACGATTATTAAATATGAATTTTTAACTGTTACAAAGAATAGGAAGTTGTGGAGAATCATGATCACTCACATCCTGAGAGGATACAGCATAGAAAAAGAACACATTAAGAAAAAGTTTGGCAATCAAGGCTTTACCCAACTTCCTTTTGATCCCCTGTTCTGCCATCCGCTTACACAGGTTTGTTAGGTAGGCTGATTGTGGTTCTCCCCAACTTCCTGTCTTTTGTAGCTTTTAGCAATGTTTGTCATTTTACTATCCCTCCCTCACCTTGTTCTGCTATCCACTTACCTAAGCTTATTAGGTAGGTTGATTATGGCTCTCCACAACTTCCTATCCTTTGTAGTTGCTAGCTCACATTTCCTGTTTGACATTTATACAAGCTCATTATGGAGGTTGTTTGCTGTTTCTCTCTGTTCCTCTTGCCTTTGGTAGGTTTTGTGTGTTAAATTCTCCAAGCTCCTTTTCCTTATTGCTTGTTGCTTCTCTCTGTTCCTGTTAACTAACTTCTATTCCCTTGTATTTGTTCTTTTTTAAATGCTGATCTATGCGAAAGAATCTTGTCTTTGTTTAGAAAATTGTTTTTTTCTTCTATGTTTGGTCTAATAAACTCATTTTTGTTTATATTGTTCGGACTGTTGTCTTCATCTTTCTTCATCTTTATTGCCATGTTTGCAACATTTTGGTCGTTGTATGCTTCAACCTTCTTCAGGTGCTAAGAAATTTGAACTGAACCCTTTATTTCTCATTCCATGTATGATGCCAATTCTAGATGGCATGTAGTTATCTCCCTTTAATTCTACTCTCTAAGTTATTTGTTCAATACTGCTGTAGCCAGGTTCATAATTCCTAGCGCCTAATGAAGTCCAAGGCATACAACAGCCTAAATGTTGTAAGCATGGCAATAAAGATGAGGACAACAGTCCGAATAATGTAAATACTACCTCATCTCAGAAGTATAAACAAATACTCATCTTTGTTATTATCATCACCCCATTTTGCTTGATATGCCCTTTGGCCTTCTTCAGGTATCTGTTGATCAGGATAAATTTCATGGAATTTCAAAGTGAACACTTTATTTAATCTGCATGGAGTAGATTGTTTGGCAGACCTGAAGGAGACTACCACCCCCTTTAAATTTGTTCTTTTTTTTTTTTGTTTTTTTTGTTTTTTTTTTTTTTTACTTTTTTCAACGCAGCTTTATTGATTATTATATGAAGTTTCCAATTATCAAAATAAATTTGGAAAAAATTCAATATTTAAACAATTTTAGTTGGGGGCTCAGTTTCTCATACAATGTTATAGTAAATCGATCCTCCACTTTGGAACCACTTGCATTGGGGTAGCTTTGTTTCATTTTTGACGAGTTGTTGCTCTTGTTTTTGTCTTTTACAAGTTTTTTTTTTCAGTCCTTACAATGGCATCTTCCTTGGAAACTCTAAGAATTACTTTATTAAAAAATTTTGTGAAGGATTCAGTTCTTGAATATGCGCAAGCAAAAAAGTTAATTGCACAGGATCTTATTTAAGGTTGTATGAAAACCTGAGCCCCCCCCTTGTTTAAATGTTTCCAACTTTTTTGTCAATCAAAGTTTAGATTATAATCGATAAGATTGCACTGAAAATGTAAAAAAAAAAAAAAATGATAAACAACAAATTTAAAGGTGATGGTAGTCTCCTTCAGGTCTGCCGATTGTTCTTATTTCACTGTCTAGGGTTATTTCATCTTGTTCTTCTTTAAAACTGCTCGGTTATTGCTAATCATTTTTCTACTGAGTGTAAATCATTTTGAGTTCAAACTCTATACCAGGCAGTATAGACTAAGCCACTGGGCTATTGAAGAGAGAGCTATTCTGAATGTAATGACTACTACGTTTAGATAAAAAAAATGACTAAAAAATACCCAGAAGTCAAAGTGTACTAGTGATGAAATTGGATGCAAACATTGTTTCTTAAGAATAAGTAAAATTTACTGTATTTTTCTGTTATATATAGTTTTTGCAAAAATTATGAATCCAGGTATTTTATCTGGAGGCCAAAATGACCCTGAGGTTTTATTCTCTCTCTCTCTCTCTCTCTCTCTCACTCACTCACTCACTCACTCACTCACTCACTCACACTCACTCACACACACACACACACACACACACACACACACACACACACACACACACGCGCGCTCTGTTTAAGCTACTAAATTTTTATCCTCTGCTTTTGCTTCAAATAACTAAGGGAAAAATTCCAACAATTAAATAAACCAAATTTCCTGATTTGTTTTTTGTTTTTTTTAGTGGATGGGAGTGCAGCTTGTAGTAATGTTAAAGTCGACATAGTATTTTGGATTGAACTTAGGTACAAGTACCTGTAGTTTATGGTTTTTGAGCAAAATTCAGGTCCCCCCCACGTTTTTTGTGGTTGGATTCATATATATATATATATATACATTCAAATAGGGTAAATACTGAATTATGAAATTGAAATTTAATTTTTTTTTCTCCCTCTGAAATTAAAATTTCTGCTTATTTCTGGTATCTGAACTAAGAGATACATCTGGATGGCATTACTCATCTTTGTTAATTAGACATTGTTTCATCTTTTAGCCTCCTCCATAATTTACCTGGACTTAACCTAATAAATATTTATGAGCATTTCTTCAATTAAAAAAATTTGAAAAACTGACATTTATACTTTTGTTTATAAATACTTGTCGCAAAATAAAATCCATCCAAGGACATAATAGAACAACTCTAAATCTCTTCTTCATCTGAAAAAGTGATTCTCGCTTTCACTGTCGTATAGGAGGACTGATATTACCAAATTGTTTGGTACTCTTTTCTTTTTAAGCTTTTTCTATTTCTTAATACTTTGCTTAGCTTTTGGAAGGCATTTTTTACTATCCCAATGCACCTTCAGATGTTTGTTTCAGAATAAAATCCTTACATTTGCATTGATAAAGTTCATCAGAGGATGAAATGTGACTGCTAAAGTTACTTTTCGTCTTTATTTGCACGCACACACACACACACGCTACTTTAAATGTTATTTTTAGTGCATACCCATATTTAAGCAGATGCTCAGTTAAGTGCCATACGTGATACACACTTGGGCGATCATGTCTCGCAGAAGATTATCCCGCAGTAGGTTGCCATTGCTTTCTGCGGTAGACTGGTTGCCGACCAAGGCTATAGAACCCAATCAGTCCTGTTATTTAACCCATAACTGAAAGGAATAGACAGATTAATACCTTTCCCAAGGGTATTTGCGCATAAGTGAATGCAATGAATTCGGCTGGAATTTGAACTCGGCTCCCCGATTTCTTGTTCCGAGCCGATATCCAATGCACCACAATGCATACTTTTGATAAAAATATATTGGTCTAAATATTTGTAATGGCTGGCTGCTTATATCTTATGTTTTACTGTTATTCTAAATTTTTTCTTTTCTCTTCCAGGTGAGTACATTTTCTAACTACGCAACAAAAGCATATCTGGTAAGGTACTTCTTTCTTATTTATAATATATATACAATTTTATGTACTTGTTTATTTACATATAGTTTGCACTTCTGCTATTGATAAGAGTTCAATATCTGTATCTTTTGTGAAGTATCATACAATATATATTGACATGTCAAAAGTCATGGGTTAGTATGTAAAGGTGCCATCATACCTGGAATTGCCCTGAGGTATTTCATTGTGCTCTGACATTTGGTGAATAATTGTGAACCCCAGCTAGGCCACTTATGACAAACTGGTTTGAGTTATCAATGTTCGAATGAAATCTGATAGTGGGTGCCAGACAGATGTGCCATTCCATTTTTGAAGTTGTAGGGAACATTTGGGATCCCTTGATATACTGTCACCAAATAGCAATACTTGATGGAAGACATTACTGATGATGACCAACAAGTCCTTTAATGATTGTGACCAGAGATGTCTGGCTGGCTAGAATTGTCTACAAGAACAGAAAAACAATACTGGATCAAATCACATCCACATTTAATGCAGTAAATATTCAATACATAGATATTTAGTCAGTTCAGTACTCATAGCATATGGGAGCAGAAGAGCCATCAGGGTGCTCCTGTCAGCACCATGGCACCAGACTGTTTCAGTTGTTTTGGGCTGTTGGTAGTGTTTGGTTGTGACTTACACCCCATGTGGTCATAGGCCCCAGTTGCCAACAGTGTACTATGCAGTTTGATGGTGGTTCCATAATTGTGTGGGGAGTGTTCACAGTTCTCTAGTTTGCCTAAACATACCACCAAATTTTGGCCACTACATTGCACTTTTTTTTCTGTCATAATTTGTAACTATCAATGGGCTTTGTATCCTAACAGTTATAGGTTATTTATACTATTTGCATGTAAACTATTGTCCTCATGTTTATTGTTATTACAAGGCAATGGCATAGTGGAATAAATCTTTGGTTTGTGAATTTGGTGACATAGTGATAGTGAGTTCAATCCTTGGGCTGGGCAGTGTGTACTTGGACTCTGTGGAAATAGCAATGTGAGCAAGACTAAAAATAAGAACTAGATAAGATATCTTGATATAGGAAGAAGAATGAGAACAGTCTACCTCTTATATATTAAATTAAGGGTCTTGTTCAGAATTTTCTACAGGTTATACTGATTGGTATACATCTGATGAAGAAAGAGGAAACAATGGTTGAAACAATGGTTGAAACGCTGTTGAAAAAAAGGAGATGAGGACAATAACCAACATGTAAATAGTGAAAATGATGAAAATTGTGCAAACCAGCACATTAATCTGACATGAGTCCAGTAAAGTCTTTTTGGAGATGTCTATTTGTATACAAGATATCCAGGAAATGTGAATATCTCTTAAATCATGGCTAAACATCACTCCAGAAGTCTTTTGACCACTTGTGGAATTGGCGGTATGATGAATTACTGTACTAGAGGGTCTCCTAAGTGATGCTTACCCCATTACTTTTGCCATGTCAGTGTGCGTGCATGTGTGTATAATTTTTAAAGTTTGATATATTTATAAGGGAAGAGTGCCTAGTGTCAGAAATAGAATGTTTATAGATATGGACATAGGAATCAATACTATATGGTGGTTATCAGTTTCAAAGTTCAATCCAATTTTCAAGTCTTACTGACCTGAAGCTTGTATTGAAGTGTAAAACTGACAGGAATCAACACTGCACGTTGATGTTGTTCACATCGTCTATATCTATAAATATTCAATCTCAGACATTAAGCACTTTCTCCTATGAATGTAGAAAATTTTAGCATTACATAAAACCCCAATAAAATTTTGATTGTAAGGTGACGAAATTTGGTAAAGTTCAAGAGAGTCAGTAATTACAAAAGTGTGTATGTGTGCATGTAAACATTTTTGTACAATTTTGCTAAATATATCTTGGGAATTCAAAGAGCAAATTTACTCTCTTTAGATTTTATTGAATAAATTTATTCAATAAAATTGATATTGCCTTCAACCACTGCCTTCAGACAATTTTGGAATCTCCTGCAACTCTTCTGGACTGTCTCCTTGTTTAAGTTAATGAATGCTGGCATAATCCTTGCCTTCAGTTCATCTTTGGTATTACAAGAAGTTTTGTTGGTCTCTTGCTCAACTGTGCCCCACACAATAATCAAGTGGGCTCCAGTGTAGGGAGTTAGATGGCCGGATATAAGGGATGATGTGGTTGCAGAAATTATATTGCATGGTGCAGAGTCCTGTTGCTAGACATAGGGTCTTCCAGCATTACTTCTTCAGGGCTTCTGAGTTGACTCTGAGGCTTTGTAGGAAGATGAATGGAGGCATAATGTCATCATCACTCCAAACATCTTTGTAATCTCCATTACTCAACCAACTCTTTTCAAATCCTCTGCACTCTGAAATGTTGGTATGCGGTGCTGCTTGGCATAATACAATTTTAAAATTTTTGGTGGAGTGAATTGTCATAGCAGGTTTTTTTTTTTTTTTTCACAGACAGTGCCCAATTATACTGTGCTGTCAACAAAATCTAAAACAAACTTTGCATTTGCATAAAATTAAAAAAATAAAATGGCGACAATTTACCGATCGCACAAACGTGTATATACTGCCTATATATATATATATATATATATATATATATATATATATATATATATGTGTGTGTGTGTCTAAATCTAAACTTATTTATAAATGGAACTTTGTCTGTGTGTCCATTACCTATAGACTCCAAAATGGCTGAATCGATTTTCTTGAAAATTTACACAGTTGTACTATAAATGTCTGCAAGTGTTCTTAGCTAGGTTTTGTGTCGAGGTACCCCCGATAAATATCGATAATCGACAAAATCGGATTATAGAAGTATTGGTTCAATTTTAATCAAATTTGATACACTCATAGACAAAGACATAAGAAACGATATTCAGAAGTTTCAAGTTTGCAGTTCTTACAATAGTGCAGAAAATCAATAATATATATATAAGCTTTCATTACACCCAAGCAATACCGGGCTATACTGCTAGTATATATATATATATATATATATATTAGCCATATACATAACAGTTGAAACCTAACCTGAACAAAATTAACTACGAAATCTCCACACACATTCTCAAATGCCTATAATAGATAACAGAAGCGATTGGTTATCCCAATGGCTTTCCATACTTAATCCTTCTCACCCCGACTCTTGTGTGGTCATGTGAGACGCTGCAAGCTGTAGTGCAATTTTCGTTTCCAGCATGCACACACGTGTTCACCAATCCTTCACACAAACAAAATAGACGACTACTACTATCATTCGTCTGCGAACTGCCCATTACAACCAACACTATTTTCATCTTTGATAATGGCTGATGTAAGCCAAAAGCTCAGAAAAGATTAAATACAAAACATTTTTTTTTTTTTTTTTTTATAAGCATTTCACCCCGAGCAAGGCATGTCACTGCCACTACTGCGCAGGGGGCTACATAGAGTGGAGAAAGGATGATTAATATAGGAAATGTCAGAGGGTGGGTGATAGGTGGGTAAGGATACCGAGAATGAGGGTTGAGTAGATGAGTGTTCTGAGAACAATTGGGAGTTATTGTGATAGGTGTCTATTGATCCTACATTTAAACACCTGGAGATTGTAACTGTTGGGAAAGCAGACTTGTGGAAGGGAGTTCCACAGGTGGGAAGCGTGAGATAAGAAGCTGTTGGAGTAGAATTTATGGTTACATCTTATCTGTTTAACTGTAAAAGGGTGGGACCTAGTTGCTAATCTAGTATCTCGTGTAAATTCGTGCTTAGGCGGCACCAGTGATCTAAGCTCATCGGAGCAGAAGCCATGAAAGTACTTGTAGAAGAGGCACATGGAAGCCAAATCACACCGGTGAGAGAGTGGTTGCAGCAGGTCTGCCAAGTCAGTATCAACCACGTTACAGATCCTCCTTTGTATTTTGTCAAGAAGCCCAAGGAGAGCAGCAAGGGCACCCGACCAGAGATGGCAGCAGTATTCAATACACAGTGGATGGTAGATTTGTGTATGTGCAGAATAGATTCAGGTGGGAAAAACTTCCGGGTCCTGCACAGACAGCCGACTTTCATAGCGGCAGATTTGGCAATGGATTCAATATATTCATTCCATTTGAGGTCCGCTGAAAGTGTAAGGCCAAGGAGGTGTAGTGTTTTACTCTCTGGGAGGCAAGCCTGTCCCATGTTAATGGGAGGTAGATACGATTGTCTATGGTGGTTAGTTGATAACAGCTTTGTTTTAGAAGCATTGAAATTTACTAGCCATTTCCTACCCCAGGCCACTACGGATTGGAGGTTCTTTTCAAGCTCGGCAGCGAGATTTGCTTTGTCGCCCACACCTGGTTTTTGATCGAGGTGAGAGTAGATTGTTGTGTCATCGGTGTACATGCCTACTTGGGATCTAATGGCGTCGGGGAGATCATTAATGTACATTAGAAAGAGCGTGGGACCTAGAATAGAACCTTGAGGGACGCCTGCATTCATATGGTAGTTTTGGGAGGCATGCCCATTTAATACTATCTTCAATGTGCGGTTAAAGAGGAATGACTGGATGAGGTCAAACAGATGTCCAGTTATCCCGTAGCTCCGCAGTTTGCATAAGAGGCCAGCGTGCCAGACCCTGTCAAACGTTTTGGAGATATCCAAGGCAACGGTTCGGGCTTTGCCATATCAATATTGTGATTTTCTTTCCTCTTTCAATGATAATGCTATTAAGCTTATCAGACAATATGAAGAAAATTAATAAATAAATTAGAATAAATCAACAAAACTTCTGTATATTATTTAATGAAACATGCATCAATGAAATATATAGTCATCCGCAGACAGATCTGTTTTGCTGTATCACAGCTCATCAGTACGATTAGTCATCCGATTGCTTTTCAACCCAGGATTGAAACCCGACCGAATTAGCGTCAGTCAGCTATTCTATAAATATTGCACCAAACTTTGTTTCAATAATAGTGTTATAAAATTCTATGTTGAATACATGTTTCTAATTGTACAAGTTTTTTCAGAGTAGGAAACCTACCCATCCAGTCCACACACACACACACATTTTTTGACTTCTCTGGGTTACCTTTTGCCACCTCTAGTAGCTCTTCAATGTTACCTTAGATTTCTTCTCCTTTATTAGGATTTATATTGAAAGGTTTAGCCAAGAAAATATACTGCAATATATTGAGTCTAATTATAATAATCACTTGAATATATATATATATATATATATATATATATATATATATATATAATTATATCTATGCTAAAGTGATATTTTTGTACTCTTCCCCAACACTTTAAATGCTTTTGCAGTATAAAAGTGCTCATTTTATGAGAATGATTTAATAGGTCTGTCAAAAAGATGTCAGGCACGCGCGCACACACGCCACACACACAGTTTGTGGTTAACGAGCTTGTATTGCATATCGGTTACTTAAAATAGTGAATTTCGTTCTGTCATGGTGTCCAGCTACTGTAGCCTTGTGTCAAACCAATCTCAGTTTAGTAATTATCTACTTTGTGTGCCTGCTGTAAAGTAATGGTTAACAAGCTTATACAAACCACTTCCTAGTTCAGATGTTACTTGGTGTCTCCCTATTGTAGCCTTGGAATGTACTAAGTTAATCCGAATCAATTGATAATCCTCACACTTTTTTTTTTCTTTTTTCTTTTCTCTCTTTTTTTTTTTTTTTTTCCTTTTTTAAATCTCTGGGATAAGGAGTTATTTATACTCAAACTATTGTCTTCAACTTTATTATCACAACACTGCAACCACTGGTTAATGATCCTACCAACTTCCAGGCAATCGTGAAACATACCCCTTCATCCAGTCTCTTTTTTTTTTTTTTTTTTTTTTTTTTTTAATTTTTTTAATTTTAATTTTTTATCTTTTTTTAACCTGTTTGTAAAACTGACAATAAGACATATTTTAAAATATGTAAATCTGTGTCCTATAAATTGAGGATTAGTATTCCTGTAGAACCAAATGCAAATTATCTTCTATTTTACAACCTGTTACGCAAAAGCGCATTGTATATTTATATTCAACAAAGTTAATTAGCATATTTTTTTCAGTTTGTGTATTTTTTTTTCCTCATGCCAGAAATGAGTTGCACTGAGATCTATTCAGCCTGTCATGGCTTAATAAAATCAATATTCCTTTTTAATTTGATTAAAACTTAAATCTAAACTTTTTCAATGAGTCTGAGTTGACTGCAGTTGGAATCATAGTCATTGAAAACTATACAATCCTTTTATTAGCTGTATATAGTATGTCCTTCACCAGGGCTACATGCAGTTTTCTGAATTTGGAGTTGTCTATCTCCTAGACTGGTTGCCAACCAAGGCTAAAGAATTGTTTCCCTGCTATTTAACCCATAGCTGGGGGGATTATCTTTTTTTAAATGTGGAAGTGAATGAAAATAACTCAGCTGGAATTTGTACCCAGCTCACAGCTTTCTCATTCCAATCTGTTATCCATGGCACCACCCACACATCCTAAAGAGTTGAATATATAGATTAAATCAGATAAAATGACAATTAAGAAATTTTTTTTTAAATCTAACATGTATCACTATTTAAATCCATCAGAAATTTACAAATGAAATGATGTGGAATTGTTTAGATTTTTTAAAAATTTATGTATGTAATTTTTTTTTCCTCATTGGTTGGGTAGATGTCACCGGTTCATTATATGGTGTTTGTATATATGTATCAATTTTTTTGTTGTGTGGATGTCACATTTACTTCATGTCCTGTCTGTTTAATTCAGGTTGATTTTTTTTTTATAAGCAATTGTACACAAATTTGACAAAATCATAAGTAACATTAATACTAATGTCAGTGTAACTTTAGCAACTCAAAGAAAAAATAGAGAGAAGAAAAAAAAAAGATTTTCTAAATATGTTACTTTACATGAATTCTATTCATGTAAATTCATGAATTTTATTCATGAATTCTATCAATTTAAAGTATTTTCTTTTCTACTTATTAACTTTGAGTATAAACAACGCCAAAACAACTTAAGTATTAATTCTTGCACAAAAATTACTAATTCTTAAGTACTTACACAAAAATTAAGCAACTAGTCAAAATCCTGAGTTGCATATTTTAAAAGATTGTTCTGAGAGTTAGAAAACTACTCAACATTAGATAAAAAAATTGACAAACAGTTGCATTTTAGCCAAAAGATACCTTAACAAATATGATTTTAATCCAGGTTCTGAAGTTAGTAGCAGAAAAATACAAAGTCAGCTGGAAACAGACAAAAACTAGGACATTTTTTTCATAAAAATAAACTCAATAAAATTTTGAATAAAGCACCTGAAAATGTTATTTGCTTTACCAGTGTAAAATTTGCTTTACCCGTGTAAAATTTCTTTCAGAAAATGACTCTTTTCTGCATTCCTTTTTAATGATTTAAACATTTATTCATCCCAAACACTGTCCCAAAGTGTCTGGATAATGATGGAAGTACTGTAGTTTTGTGACATTAAAATATTTTCTTTTTTTATCTGTTAAACCTGAGAATAAAAAAAATTTAAGCAACTGGCCAAAATCCTGAGTTGTGTGTTTAAAAAAGACAAACTTGTGCATTTGATTTAAACTTAGCTAAATTTAATCAAATCGAATATTAGCAGTGTATGGTACTAGACAATGTTATGGGTGTATTAACTATTACTGGTAAGAAGTTGTTGTAAATATTAATGTAGTTTTTTTTTAATCTTCACTTCCTACTTCCTCCTCTTATGTTCATATCACATCTCATTCAACAACTCTTCATTGGGTGGCTCTTGGGTGAAAATTAGTACAAAAAATTATTTTTGAATCTGACATCAGTGTGACTTGAGCAACTAAAAAAAAACAATTATTTCATATTATATTCAAGAATTCTGCCAGTTCTAGTTTAATTACTTAAGTGGAGGTGCAGTTCAATATCCCGTGTAAGTTCAGGATGAAAAAAATTAAGGGTACTTTTGCCTCTTCTAACATCTCAATTATTTTCATATAGGATGAAAGGAAAGCCATACACAACTTGCATTAGAAGTCTTATGCTATATGATTGTGAAACCTGGCCACTTAAGTTGATATTAACAGAAATTCTCAAACCAGTACGCAAATGGTACAGTGGTTTGCTATCTACTTGTACAAAAAAACAAAGTGTAATTTCATGATGACTATTTTTCTTTTTCAAACTCTTTTCATTATAATTCTTTTTAAAAATATATTTCTTGATAGCTGTAAATTTATATTATGCAATTTTTAGTGTTTTATGGTTTTTGTTTTTAACTTTTAAAAACAAAGGATTACCCTTTTTGACTAACTCTCCGATCTTAAATATTATCAGAACATTTAAGAAAGTATACTTACAGTAGAAATGAGTGAAATCCAGATGTCATTCTGATGACAATTTATCTAGTCTCGAGATTTCATTTTCAAACACTCTACTATCTAACTCACAGATGAGGAGAATAGATGAATTCATATCTTTCTTAATGGCATTAGTGTGAAAATGAATGCAACATACTAGCATAGAATTTGAAAGTGTTCACGTCCAGCACCAATAGCCATTACACTACCTACACATCCCCACAATGTTTTCATTGGTATGACTTGTCTTGCTAATGACCACTTTATAGTAACTGCTTATTGAATATATCTATTTTACTAATTATATATATATATATATATTCTTTTTTTCTAAACATATACTGCTAAATATAAGAGACAATGAATGTCTATTATGTTTAATCATGAGCCGTTCTAAACATAGTATTTTGGCTTTAATTTCAGTTGAAAAGAAAAACAAAAATTCTCCAAAATTTGGATAATCTTTTATTAAGTTGGTTCTAAGCTTTCGGCTCACATAATCCATCTTCAGAGAGGTTATGACCAACTTAATAAAAAATTATCCAAATGTTGAAGAATTTTTGTCTTTATTTTCAACTGAAATTAAAACCAAAATACGAAGTTTAGAATGGCTCATGATTAAACATAATACACTCATTGTCTCTTATATTTAACAGTATGTTTAGAAAATTATTTGCTGCCTCAATACACACACACACACACACACACACACACATATATATAGTGAAATAAATTAATAAAAATACATAAATGTGGTACACATATGTATAGTATTATTATTCAGGTGTTAATAAAACAGTGCTCAATGTGTGAACAGAGCTGTATTTTATATATATATATATATATATATATATATATATATATATATATATTATCCTACGTCTATGACGGGATTGAGTTTCCTGCCTTATGCAATATATATATATATATATATATATATATATATATATACATACACATACACACACACACACGGTGGTAATAGTCATTATGCAGTTGCTTATTTCACTATATGGGAAATTATAAAAGATTCTGTTTTGAAAAAAAAACGAGACCTATCAATGACCTGAAGCAATTTATTCAAGATGCATTTGTCAACTTAAGCTGTCAGAACCAATTGTGTTGTGACATTTGTCAAAGCATTCTCTCACGTTGTATGAAATGTATTGAATCAGGTTGATTGTCATTTGAACAGTATCGGTAATTAATTTACTGTTGTTTACCATAGCATTTTATTGTTATTAACCAAAATCACTTTAACAATAAATTTTTAGACTGTTAATTGATTGCTTTGTCTTAAGTGTTATTGTAAGTAACTGTATAGTGACTTATTGCCACACTATATATATATATATATATATATATATATATAGTGTGGCAATAAGTCACTATACAGTTACTTACAATAACACTTAAAACAAAGCAATCAATATATATATATATATATATATATATATATATATATGGTATGGTGGACATGCTTTGTCAGTCTTAGGGATAGAAAATCATCAGAGGAGCCCAGAGATAGGCTGGATATTGCCAATATAACAGATGCTATGCATCAAGCAAGACCATGTCAAACAGTAACCCAGCTTATCAAAGAAGATTTAAGGAAGTTGAGAATACATAAAAGCGGTCAAAAGAATCATCAAGAAAACCTCGTCCAACATATGCTAGCATGGAAACAGATGTTAAATGATGATGATTACATTAAAATGTCTTTGTTTAATATTAAACCAAGCACAAAATCTTTGAGCAACTTGAGTACTAATTCTTATATAAAACTTAAACAGTCAAGTACTCACCCAAATACATAGTTGTATTTTTTTTAGTAGATGAACTACTGATATATATATATATATATATACATACATATATATAATTTTTAAATGCAAGAAACATTTGTCAATAACAAAATGAAAAACAACTTGTAGGTTATGAATATCACTAATGGAATACCCATCAACAATTTATGTATGTGTCAGCATGTCTGAGTAAAATCAGGGTGTAGTATCTGTTTTCTCTGTTTAGAATTCATATCTCACTTCCTGGCACTGATATCTAGAGGATCAGTGTAGTGCTTGTGCATTCTCAGAAAAGTTATATATAGAGAGAGAGAGATATGTGTGTGTGTGTGTGTGTGTGTGTGTGTGTGTGTGTATAAAATTTCTAAAGCATGACTTGGAGTTTTATGCACTACACAATCATCAGGTGCATATTATGAACTGACAGTTTCTAGATTTTAATTTTGTTTTTAGTACTAGCATTGTTTAAGGCTGTTATAAATCATAAATCTGGGATGTCAATTTTTTTTCGTGTATTAAATGTATAATTTGGTTTATAAAAATGTATTTTTTGACAGTATTTATTTATTTATATTATTGTATATAAATATTTTTTTTTTTTATCGTATCACCCCGAGCAAGGCGGTAATGCCACTGATGTGCTACATAATAGTGAAAAGATCGGAAAAGAGAAAGCTGGAAACCACATCCTAAACAGGGAACAAGCCTCTTAACCTGTTCAATAGATGTGGGTGGAGTGTGAACCAAGCGATAGATAGATCTATCTACTCCAATTGAAAAAAAAAAAAAGTGAGGAGATTGGTTGTTTCCTGTTTAGGATGCGGTTTCCGGTTTTCCAATTGGAGTAGATAGACTAAGCTATCACCTGGTTCACACTCCACCCACGTCTATTGAACAGGTGAAGAGGCTCATCCCTTGTTTCCTGTTTAGGATGCGGTTTCCGGTTTTCCAATTGGAGTAGATAGACTAAGCTATCACCTGGTTCACACTCCACCCACGTCTATTGAACAGGTATATAAATAAATAAATATTGTCAAAAAAATACATTTTTAATTTACAACTTTTTAGTAGTTTTTCCTATACATATTAAGACAGTATATGTGGATTATCATTCTGCTATTTAATACTATACATATTCATCTAGATTGATTGGTCATAGATTGTAAGATTTTGTACTGATGCTATGTTGTGACAGTTTGTGAACCATTATCTGCAATATATGCTAATTTTAAACCGGCCGTTCATGTTAACTTGTAGCCTTTTTTTAAAGTGAGAAAGGTCAGCCATTGGTTTGTAAATTATCTTAGCTTGACAGCACTGATATGAGGAAGTACTGTCAAGCTACTGGGAGACAAGGAGACAAACTCGATTAGCAAGTGTTTGTGTTTTAAACAATGACCTTAATTGAATGCACTACATACAAGGTTAGCTGTAAAATGTCTACTTGACAGCTTACTCAAAATTCTCTTGCATCTGATTTGATGAGCTTCACATTGTAACTGCTGTCAACTTGTCAATATTAGTCCCTGTCTTGACTTGCCCATATTGCCCCACTTATACTTCTGTTGACTTGTTCATATCAACCCCTCACTTTGTTGACTTGTCCATATTGCCCCCACTCTGTTGACATGTCCGTAACCCCCTGGTGTTGACTTGTCCATGTTGCCCCCCCTCCATTAAGTTGTCCATATTGCCCAAACCCACTTGACTTGTCTCTCCCCACCCCCATATTGGCTTGTCTATATCTCCCCATTTTTGACTTGTCTATATCAGACTCAGGTGTCAACTTGCCTGTTTGGAATAATCAGTGTTGAAAAGTAAAGTAATGCTTCCTTTTTTTTTTTTTTTTTTTTCTTTTATAGATGAATTATTGCAAATATTTATTTACATATTGTGTTCTGAAAAGCAAATATACACACTTTTTTTAATTAATTTTCACATCTTCCTCAGAGTATGTTAGCTAACAACTCTTTTTGTCTTATACTTGGGTTATCCTCATTTGATATTCTATGAGTTACGTCACTTAGTCATAGAACTCTTTTGTTGAGTCACTCAGATCTTTGATTTGTAAATAGTTCTGCTATCAGTATTTATTGGCAAATGCCTTATGTATTTAATAAGTTTTTTTTTCTATGTCTAGTATTTTCTTGAGGAATGTGTGTCACTTAATAAGCCATCTCTATTTGTGCACTCTTACTGTGGACAGCATTGAATTGTGGTGTATTCTATAATTCACAGAACCAGATTAACACTTTCAATGCTGCATTGTTATAGCATTGTTGCCTAGCTGTACTGGCCCATTTTGTAAAAAATGGGAAAATGCTATTTACTGAAAATAAATGACTATAAAGATAGTGACAATGATTTCTCATGGGTGCCACCATTTTGTTTTCAATAGGATACTCTTCAGTGCAGATGGGGCTAAACAACTCCAACACACACTAGTGAAAATACTTCATAAAACCAGTCATAGGCCAATGTATGCTGATTTGAAAATAGTATTAAGCACTAGTTTATAGCACAACCACTAGGAACTGACATTTGATTGTGCCTTGAAAACATATACATCAACTTCATGCGGTGAATTCTATGTAAAATCATATGAATATATATCCAGAAGATATATAAATAAATATGATATATTCATATGACTTTTGTAAAGTCATATGAATATATCTAGAAGAGCAAAAATGCTAAAAAAACATAAGGTCATCTAAGATTTTTCACCAGATGTCACAGTTACCCCCAAGGAAGACTGGATCAGCTAAAATATGGGAAGTGGAGGGTGTCAAGGAGGTAATACCAAAAAAAAAAATTTTTTTTTAAATCATTACACTTTACTTCCTTTTCCATTCATTATTAAATTGATCTATAATTTCATTTGTCTGGTAATTGTAATTTTACAATGGCTAGTATACTTATCTTGCATCTATCTTGGCTTGTGTAGTGAATTTTTTGGTGAACAGCTACAATGGCCTTATGCCAGACTTGAGGTTTTGTAAATAACAATTGTAGGGCTCTTTGTAATTGAAAGCATCTCAAGAACTATTTATAAAATTGTTTTTTCATCTCTTTTTTACTAACCAACCATAACCTAGCCCCCCTGCTTCACCTGGCCCCCCTCCCCCTTTTTTTAATACAGTTATTACTTAGTCTAAGATTGTGGGTAAGGAGATGTATTTTTACAGATCCAAATTTGTTGTAATTATTAAATGGCTTTGTACTTTTGCTACCAATTCTGTGTGACTCATTTAGAAAACAGCTGCTTTGGTAATTTAGTCAAGTTCCTCAAGTTTGTTTTCAACCCTTTTTTTTTTTTTTTTGCTCGATGTGCACTTATGCAACTCAGTCATATGAAAACCAGGGCTTGGGATTAACGTTATTCCAGAGACTTTAGGACGTTAGTTTGGGATGACGGCTGCTTAGATTTTTGAGACGATGCTGGGAAGATAGAAAAAAATTGAAAATTAAAATTGTTCATTTAAAAATTCTTTTATTTCTTGAATTTTTTTTTTAATCATTTCACCCCAAGCAAGGCAACAAAGCCACTAAAGATGTAATAAGAGGTTACTGTGTTAGAGAATAGGAGAAAAATTATTAAGGAGAGAGGATAACGAAAGAACAAAAGTTCAGACAGAAAACAACAATTTGATGTTGTTGTTCTTGTTATTGTGGGTTTTTATTTTTTTTATATAGATCAAAGTTGAATAGAAAAGCTGGAAGAGTTCCACACGCAATAAGTGTGATGGAAGAAAACATTAGCATAGAACTTAGTTACATCTAACATTTAAAATGTAAAATGAGACCTTACTGCCAATCTAGCTCTGCACTTAGACATAAAATCATTCTTAATTCCTGCCAATAGTGAATGATAATGGGTTAATTATCATTGTTCCACTGTGAAGAATATTAGCAAAAAGTGTTAGAAAATGATTATAAGCTTTTTCTAAGGCTATAAAACCCAATCTGTCTTGCTATTCAACCATAGCTGGAGGGAGAAAAAATGGATTAATACCTTTCCCAAGGGCGTTTGTGTGTAAGTGAATGAAATGAATTCAACTGGAATTTGAACTCGGCTCTCCGAGTTCTTGTTCTGAGCTAATATCCACTGCACCACAACATGCATCCACATCTATTGTTAATACAGAGTAATTAAGGATAAATTTGGAGAACTCTATCATGCATTAACTTTTGCATGGCAATAGTATTATTATTATTATTATTATTATTATTATTATTATTATTATTATTATTACTATTATGCACAGTGGTTTAGAAGGAAAAGGTTCTCTACAGCCATGTACAGCAAGTCTAATACATCTTCCTGTATCATTTTTTAATATTAAAATAAATTTTTAATATTAATTAGGATCGGGTTTTTTGGAATTTACCTTCCTGCTTTTTTCCCTTGGATTGAAGTATCTGAATTAAAATATATATATATATATATATATATATATATATAAGCCTGTTTCACTGTATCACAGCTCATCAGTGTGGTTAGATACATCCACTTGCCCCTGCCAGGATCAAAACTTGACCGATTTGGTGTCAGTTGGAGTCTCTACCCCCTAAGCCATAGGCACATGGAATCAAAGAAGGCAAATTTTAACGTGTTATATATAAACAGTGTATACACACGCCAGTCACCAAAAGAACTCAGTTCGTTTCTGAAGGGTAACACATGTATCACAGAAGTAGAAACTGTTTTTAAAATTTTCTTCTCTAGAGAGCTCAATTGTAATGAAATAAATATATATATATATATATATATATATATATATATATTCATCTGTAAGTGAGTTAATACACAACCTAAGTTTCTACAATGTGGTGTCTTCAGGCAATTTGCAATAACTGATTTTACCGTGTACTTTTTTTATTTTTTTATAAGAACACTCACGTAATGGTGATTTTTTTTTTTTTTTTTTTTTTTTTTTTTTTTAACGCGCAATTTTTAAAATTACAAGAAATTATAACATTTCCATCCATGGTTGTATGAATCTAATAGCTATTTTTTGGTATGGTTAATAATTTCTGTTCTTTCATTTAATAATTCATTTTTGTTTGAGAATAGCATAATCGCAAATATATATATATATATATATATATATATATATATATATATAGTTTCACTTTCTCATCGATGTGACATAGCTTCTCTTGGTGCCCCACTCATGTGAATTTAAGTGTGCTACTAGATTGGCATCTAGGTCCCACCCTTTTACCATTGAAATAGTTAGATGTAACCATCACTTCTATTCCAGAAGTTTCTTTTCTTGAACTTCCTGCGTGTGGAACTCATTTTTGTTTATTTGCTTCCCTGATTGCTACAATGTCCAAAAATTTAAATGCAACATCACTTGCTATCTTCTCTCTTTTCGAATCCTGTTGATCTTTTATCCTTTCTTTAATAGCACCTGTATCCAGTTTTTTCTCTAACCCCCTGCACAATAATGGCTGTTAATCCTGTTGAACATTATACAATGAGCATTTCAGATTGAAATGGAGGTAATAATTAAGCATAAGTTTTGAAATTAATAATGCAACCATGTGTACCTACATGCTTCTTCTTATATATAGTCATCCACAAACAGATCTGTTTTACTGTATCAGTACGATTAGACATCTGACTGCTTTTACCTAGGATTGAAACCTGACCAAATCTCTGAGCTATGGGTGCTCGGTACACACACATACACATATACACAAATATATTGGAGGGCACATTTTGTTTTCTAGAGTGTGCAGACCATCAAATGTAATATACTGGTTTAGAATAGAAAAAAATGGGGAGTCTATTTCAAATACTAGTAGCCACTAATAATAACATGAGAAATAATAATTACATATCTTATGGCAGGACTCTGGTAATTTTTCCCTGATTATTACAGACATTATTGTGTGTTTTGCAGAAGGCAAGTAGTATGCCACTCAATCCAGTGTTGTGTTGTGTTTTTTGTTTTTGTTTTTTTTTTAAGTTGGAGACTGATATGCATTTTACCAATTCGGTTAAGTGCCATACGTGATACACGCTTGGGCGATCATGTCTCTTTCAAGACTGACTGGGCAGAAGATTATCCTGCAGTAGGTTGCCATTGCTTTCTGCGGTAGACTGGTTGCCGACCAAGGCTATAGAACCCAATCTGTCGTATGGAACCGTAACTGTAGTTTATCGTCATACCCAGGAAAGTCAGTCAAGAAAGGACTACATATAAACTACAAGAAAACAAAATGCATGGTAATCACTGATTAATTATCAGTTAAGTGCCATACGTGATACACGCTTGGGTGATCATGTCTCAAAAGATACCTGACTGACTGAGCAGAAGATTATCCCGCAGTAGGTTGCCATTGCTTTCTGCGGTAGACTGGTTGCCGACCAAGGCTATAGAACCCAATATGTCGTATTATTTAACCCATAACTGGAGGGAAGAGATGGATTAATACCTTTCCCAAGGGTATTTGCGCGTAAGTGAATGCAAGGAATTCAGCTTGAATTCGAACTCGGTTCCCCGATTTCTCATTCCGAGTCGATATCTACTGCGCCACAACGCACATACATACGCTAAATCAGGTGCCATTTTTTATGTGCCATGACCAAGTGATTTGATTTTATAAAATACCAAGTAATTTTAATTAATTTTTTTAATGCTGCCTGGTCTTTCCTATCTAATAAGATATTCCATTGTTGTGGTAACAGTGATGTATAAGAGGGTTAATAGATAGTCTTGAAATGAGATATTGAGTTTGGTACACTGACTTTGGTGTAAAGAAAGGTAGGAATCCATCTCTTCCCTATCTGTAAGTTAAATAATAGGATTTGTATCTGGAAAATCATTTATACACAAAAAATTGCTAATCTAATGTTGAGAATTTCTTAGAATCTAAAATATATTTGGCTTTAAATTACCAACAGAATTGATAAAGCAAGCATAAGAAATGAATTGATCCATCAATATTGTGGTAGTGAATACCATTCAGTGAACAGACTTTGTGTTATTATAACAATGAAATATTGCATAAGTACTGAACAGTCTGCTAAAGTATTATTGCATATTAACTTTCTTTGTTTATTTTCTCCTTTTAATGATTTTAAAAGCAGATTTCCTTTTTTTACATTCAGCAACAGAATTAATTGTATAAATAAGAACCCTAGATTGCCCATGCAGAAAATATAATCAAGTGCAAAATTACTTAATTAGGCTAATATTGTGTGTGTGTGTGTGTGTGTATGTATGTATATATAAAAACATATGCTGTTAAATATAAGAGACAATGAATGTCTATTATGTTTAATCATGAGCCGTTCTAAACGTATTTTTGCTTCAATTTCAGTTGAAAATAAAGACAAAAATTCTCCAACATTTGGATAATTATTTGATTTTCTTCTAAGCTTTCGGCTCACATGAGCCATCTTCAGAGAGGTTGTTTAAACTGAAATATTATAACATTCACCATCATCGACGATTTTATTTTGTGTTGACATAAAACTCTGCTTAGCAATGGCAATAGTTACCAAAAATAATAAATGCAGTTCTTAAATTTGCAATGCAGTTTTATGACGTCACACCGCGGGATAGCGCGAAATGACAACAAAACCATGTAGTCAAATGCAATGTAATATGTTATTTCCGGTTGTAAAGTTGATTTTATTGAGTGTTGGTTGTTTAGATTTGATGTACATGGCCTCCAATATCTGCAGGTTCCTCTTACTGTGTGTATGAGTAAGGATCACCGTATTGTTGACCAAAATCTGTCTGATATTACCTACATGTTTGTTTTTCAGAGAAATGTTGTTTAATAGTACTCTGATCAGAAAGATGACATGTAAGTCTACGGGAGAGCGTGGTTGTCTTTATTTACAACTGAAATTAAAGCAAAAATATGACGTTTAGAACGGCTCATGATTAAACATAATAGACATTCATTGTCTCTTATATTTAACAGCATATGTTTAGAAAATTACTTGCTGCCTCGATATATGTTTTTTTTTTTTTTTGACTTTTGGACAAGCAGATTTTTTTTTTTTTTTTGATTGTTTTTATCCTTTTCTTTGTTAAATATTCCACATTTTGATAGTAAAAGAAGGTGTTATGTAACAACCTGGAAATAAATTTACTGTGCGTTGTTTCACAATTGAAGCACTTTTTAAACATTTTCTTAATAAAATGCTATTTCTTTTAATCAGTGTAGAATTCTTAAAATCAAAACTATAGTGAAATTGGAGAGCCGAGTTCAAATTCCAGTCTAGTATGTTATATCTCTTTTTACATGAATAGCATAATTAATCCGCACATATACACACCCACTTTTAATCTGATATGTGTGTGTAACTGAATAACAAAATAGAAAAAAAAAACAGCTTCTATGTGTGACACATTTAGTGTGTGTGGGTGATATATTCAAATGAAAATCATTTTCACAAGAATAAACTAATTTTGCCTGATATCACTTAGCTGATTGATACTATATACAGCATCTGGTCTCTGAAGTTTCATAGATGATCCTTTGCATAAGTGTTTAGTCCATTTGTCAGACAGTATCAGCAATTGATATAATCACACATCTATGCACACATAGTGAGTAGGTAAGTAGGCATTTTGAACAACCTGTGATGAATTAAATTTGGTACTGCAACTTTTCAAATTTAAGCACAGTACTAGATTGGCAACTAGGTTTCATCATTTTAGAGTTGAAATAGATCAATGTAATCATTAGTTTTATGTTAAATCTCTTCTCTCATACTTCTCACGTAGGGATCCTTTTTTCAGCTTTTTACTTTCCTGTCAACTTTGGTCTTAAAAAATTTAAATGCAATATCAATCTTCTGTTTTTCTTAATTAATATTTGTTCTCTCTCCTGAATCATATTTTTCTTTTTCTCCTGTTCTTTAACCCTTGGTAACCCTTTGTGTCCTAGTGGTTTTATGATCTTGCTTGAGGTTAAATGATTTAAAAAAAAATGCACTACATTAGTAACAATATACACAAATAGTTTTCTGATCACAAGTTAATAAGGAAATACTTCAGCTACGACTGTCAAGCTCTTAAATAAGATAAAAGTAATGCCTTGCATGATATTCTTGTTAACCATTATTTCATTGTAAGGTATTCTGTAGACTGATATTTTTGTATCCACCCTCACCACTTCAAAAAAAATTGTCAATTAGTCATTTAAAATGGATACTCATTAAGAGAAAACTTCAAAGTATTTTATTTAATTAAGCTGATTGACCTGATAATGAGATAGCTTTTCACATCAGAAAAAACTTTTAATCACTGTAATTAACATTATGTATGCAATGGTTTTAAGAGTGCACATTTTAAACAGGCATTTCATATAAACAATTTCTTTTAGCCTATGAACTGAGATCTAGGACAGCATGTTCTCACGGAATTGGTTTGTTTAGAATCAGTTGTTATTGATAAGCTGTCCAAATTATGGTCAATTGGCAGACTCCAAATTTATAGCATGTTAGCTTGATTTGTTGTATATAATTAGTACTGGTACAAGACTACATAGTTAGTGAACCCAGTGAGCGTTTGACAATCTCCTCACGGATGAAGAGATTTCAGACGATAGAAATCTCCCCCTGCAGAAGGATGCTGACAATACTGAACGAACCTGTAAGTTTTAGGGAAAATAATGGGGGAAAAGGGCTAGGAGAATTTGACACACACAAAGGATATATGAAAGGCAAGAGTGAGAGGGGAAAGCAGTGGCTAACCTACCTAATGAACTTGTGTAAATGGTTGGCAGAAAAGGGATTAGGAAAGATAGCGAAAAGACAAACTTTACTATGAGTAACAAAGGACAAGAAATGATGGAGAGCCATGATTGACTATGCTCTGGAGGGACACAGCACATTGATATTGTCTCTTTACATTTATAATCTGTGATAGTTACAATTTATTTTAAACTTAGTGACTTGAAATAGATTTTTTCTTCATTCATCTTATTAGTAATGTGTCACATAGCAGGTACAAAAAGGAAACTACAAGACCTCCTACAGAAGGTAGCTGAAGAAAGTGGAAAGAAAGGACTACAAAACAAAATCCATGGTCATAAGTAAAAAGGAAAAAGGGGAACACAAAATGCCAATTACAGGTGGGGGATACTAAAATCAAGCAGGTACAGACGTTTAAATACCTGGGAAGTGCTCTAACAGAAAGCAGAGAGTGCGACATTGAGATCTGAAGGCGAATTGGCATGGACAAGGATGCATTCCAGAATCTGATCTAATCTAAATCTAAACTTATTTATAAATGGAACTTTGTGTGTCCATTACCTATAGACTCCGAAACGGCTGAACCGATTTTCTTGAAAATTTACACAGCTGTACTATAAGCGTCTGCGAGTGTTCTTAGATAGGTTTTGTGTCAAGGTACCCCCGATAAATATCGAAAATCGAAAAAAATCGGGTTATAGAAGGAGTGGTCCGATTTTAATCAAATTTGATGCACTTATAGACAAAGACAAAAGAAACAATATTCAGAAGTTTCAAGGTTGCAGTTCTTACAATAGTGCAGAAAATCGATAATCTCTCTCTCTCTCTCTATATATATATATATATATATATATATAAGTTTAGATTTAGATTATATCGGATAAAAATTGTGGATTTGTATAAAGGACATACAGATAAACAGAGACACACACAAACATATGACAAGATGTTTGTGTGTGTCTCTGTTTATCTGTATGTCCTTTATACAAATCCACAATTTTTATCCGATTCTCACCAAATTTCACACAAATATTCTTTAGGCGGAGTCTGAGCTCCAGGACCATGGATTAGTTTTAAAGCTTTCATTATACCCGAGCAACGCCGGGCTATACTGCTAGTTAGAGTATAAAGAGACAGGAAAATTTTGATAGAAACAAAGAGAGTACTAGATTACTATGGGATGTCTGTTCTTCAATATGGCAGTGAATGCTGGATAATCTCAAAGATGAAAGAGACTTGAAGCAGCCAAAACATGATTCTACAGAAGCTGAGGATACCATGGACTGAACATAGGAGCAACAATGAAGTTTTGGAGAGGATAGAAACAAAAAGGAAACTAATACTTAACATTAAGAAAAGACAGCTAAATTTCCTGGAACACATAATGAGGAAGGAGGGCTTTGAAAATCTGATACTCACAAGTCAGATGGAGGGAAAGTAAATGGATGGTAGTGAGGTTTGGGTAGGTAACAGGGGAAAGCGTGCTAAGAGCTACCTGAGATAGAGAGATGTGGAGGGCCATGAATGCCTACATTATGGTGGGATGTGCATTGTGGTGCAGTGGATATTGGCTTGGAACAAGAAATCTGTGTGGCCGAGTTTGAATTCCAGTTAAATTTCTTGCAAATACCCTTGGGAAAGGTAATAATTTGTCTCTTCCCTACAATTATGGATTAAATAACAGGACAGATTGGGTTCTATAGCCTTGGCTGGCAACTAGTCTACTGCAGAAAGTAATTGCTACCTACTGCAGGATGATCTTCTGCCCAGCCAGTAATGTCTCTTTCGAGACATGATTGCCCAATCGTGTATCATGTATGGCACTTAACTGACTGACTGACATTATCGTGACAAATATGAAGAAATCAGATCAGTATGATATAGATAATGTTTTATACTTTGATTAATCTTTAGTCTATATTATTCAATTGGTGATTTATTTTATTTTTCAGTCAATTTTCAGATTAGTCATTTCTTAAGCTGAGCTTAATGCAAGCCTCGTTTGTAAGCTGAACTGGGTCAAGTTTCTTTTAGTGGCTGGTAAATGATTACAACCATTTTCAACATTTCATTGCTAATCATGAAATTAGGAACATCTTTGTCAATATTTGATGAATTTAGCAAAATTAACCCTTCTGTCTTGTAGCTTATCAGCAAAAGAATCTTCTATTATAATAAAGACCATTTTGCACATGTGTGAATATGTGTGCAACGATAATGTTTTGGAAAAACTGAAACAAAAAAGGAAACTTATACTTAACATCGGGAAGAGGCAGTTAGTCTCTGGGGTGCATAATGAGAAAGGAGTGCTTGGAAAACCTGATACTCACAAAGATAGAGGAAAGCAGTGTCTAACATACTTGATGAGCTTGAGTAAATGGATGGTAGAACAGTTTAGGAATAATAACATGAAGACAAAACTTAAGAGCTACAAGGGTCAGGAAAATGTGCAGGGCCATGCTCACTTGAAGGAACATGTCGCATAAAAGAAACAAATAGATTCAAAGTAATTTGTGCTTCATTTATGAAGTAAGAAATTGTCTCAATATTCTTAACTATATTCAAACTATTATCTTGATTCTTATAGATGTTATTACAGACATTATAGATAGGTTCACACTCCTCCAGTTTTTTATCTCTTGTTTCTTGTTTAGGATTGGGTTTCCAGTTCCTACAAAAGTTTTTTTCATTCTCTTTCACTCCCAGTAGCCTCTTTGTCTTATTGGTATTATCACTTTGGGGGGGGGGGGGGATTTTTTTTAAAAAAATTACAATATTTCAAAAATTACAATTAGGATGTGTGTTATGGAGCATTGGATATCAGTTCGGAACGAGAAATGGGGGGGGGGGGCTGAGTTCAAATTCCAGACGGATTCATTGCATTCACTTACGCGCAAGGTACTAATCCGTCTCTTCCTTCCAGTTATGGGTTAAATAACAGGACAGATTGGGTTCTATAGCCTTGGTTGGCAACCAGTCTACCGCAGAAAGCAATGGCAACCTACTGCGGGATAATCTTCTGCCTAGTCAGTCATGTCTCTTTCGAGACATGATCGCCCAAGCGTGTATCACGTATGGCACTTAATTGATTGACCCTGTTGCCAGGATGTACATCATGGTGCAGTGGATATCGGCTCGGAACGACAAATCAGAAAGCCAGGTTCAATTTCCAGTTGAATTCCTTGCATTCACTTAGCTACAAATACCCTTGGGAAAGTTATTATACCATCTCTTTCCTCCAGTTATGGGTTAAATAACAGAACAGCAACCAGTCTACCGCAGAAAGCAATGGCAACCTACTGAAGGATAATCTTCTGCCCAGGTAGTCATGTCTCTTTCAAGACATGATCGCCCAAAGCATGTATTACGTATGGCACTTAACTGACTGACTGAATATAATAGTTGGACTCATGATTAAGGCTTCCACTGGTCATAAAGGAGGGGATCGGTTTTCTATTATGAAGTAATAAACTGATCCAACACCAATTGCTACGTAATAATATAATACATCTTTTCTCCCTCTCGCCATGAGTCAAATAACAGGACAGATTGGGTTCTATAGCCTTGGCTGGCAACCAGTCTACTGCAAAAAGCTATGGCAACCTACTGCTGGATAATCACCTGCCCAGGCAGTCATCTCTTTCAAGACATGATTGCCTAAAGCATGTATCACATATGGCACTTAACTGACTGACCCTGTGGGTCATCTTCAGGTATCCTTTGTTTTTGGCTGATGTTGGATATCTATTGGTCATGTTATATTGTTGTGTGAAATCAATTCTTGTATATTCTTGCTATATTTTTTATCTAATTGATCCAAAGATTGAATGCCTGACTAGTATTTGACAACAATATAGTTAACTAATCTTTGTATACGCTATATCCCAGTTCCAAAACTTTGGTTTTGAAAATTCTTTTCTTTTTTTTCTTTTTTTTTAAGTCAATTTGCTAACCATCATTTTGGGTCCTGACATAATAGATCTTCATTCCATGCTTTATTTCTTTATTAATCCTGTTTTTTTTTCTCTCTCTCTTTTTTCTTTTTTTCTTTCTTTTTTCTTTCTTTTTTTTTTTTTTTAATCTGATATCTAAAAAAAACGTTTTCCTATCACCAACAATGGTAGGCTTGAGATTAGGTCACAATTAGCATGGAATCCTGTTCTATTTCTTCCAGTACTTTCTTTTTAAAAAAACCTTATGTATCGGGTATTTGCCATGACCCTCACTTTTTATGAAGAAAGAATAGGGTGTACATTGTGGTATAATAGATATTGGCTCGGAATGAGAATTTGGAGAGCCGAGTTCAAATTCCAGTTGAATTTGGTTTTTCCACTTATGCACAAACACCTTTGGGGAAAGTATTAATTCATCTCTTTTCTCTTCAGCTATGGGTTGAATAGTAGGACTGATTGGGTTCTCTAGCCTTGGCTAGAAACCAGTCTACTGCAGAAAGTAATGTCAACCTACTGAGATAAAATCTTCTGCCTAGTTAGTCATGGGTTAAGAGACATGATTTTACAAGCCTGTATCACTTCTTTTTTTTTTTTTAATCATATTGCCCCAAGCAAGACAGTTTACTGCCACTGGTCTGCAAGGGGTTACATAGGAGGAAAGTTATGAGAAAGAGTGATAGGTTATAGGGTGTGTCAGGAAGTGGGTAAGAGAAGGATAAGAATACAAATGAGAGTGGAGTGGACAGAAAAGAGCATGAGAGAGAGAGGATGTGGGTTAGTGAGATAGATGACTATTGACTTTACATTTAAATTCTTGAAGGTTATAACTGTTGGGAAAGCAAGTAAATGTAAGGGAATTTTACAGGCGGTAAGTGCAAGAAAAAAAGCTGCTGGAGTAGAATTTGCGTTTACATTTTATTGGTCTTACAGTAAAAGGGTGGGACCTAGTTGGTAATCTTGTGGCTCAAGTAAATTCATACACAGGGGACAACACCAGAGAGCTAAGTTCATCGGAGCAGAAGCCGCGAAAATATCTGTACTGTCTGATAACCTAATGGGTGATGCTGAGAACTGCTTAATTTTCACCTTGTGAGATAAAATACCTAGAAAACTGTTTCATTATTATCGGTCATATATAGTCACTTTTTCACATGTAGGGTTAGAGGTGGATTCAAGCAAATAAATCACAAACAAAAAATATCAAATAACACAAACCACATCACATGAGGACTTTCAACAATAATGACAACTAAAATTGATATTGTACATAGTTCAAACAGAAGACAATAACCTCAAGATGTTGTCTTTCCACATTATCTAAAACAAAAGGTTAGGAAGGAAACCCTCATCGATATTGGAAAGAACAATTATAATTACTGGACTTAAGAAACCCATTTTCCTGAAAGAGAAATATTTTATAAATTTTGACCAAGAGCAACTACTTATTGAATGTTTCTTTAGAATAATTAATATCATTATTAGTGTTTACTTAGTTTTTAAGTTTATTTTTTCTTTTATGGCTCAAATTTCTCCACACACAATTGTCTGAATGGACAGTAGCTAAGTAGATTTGTTGACAGTTATTGTAAGTTTGACCACTGGGTCAGGCAGTGTGTACTTTAGCCCTGTAGAAATGAACAATATTAAATGAGAATTAGGCAAGATATTTCTAGACATGAGCATTCGAATGAGAGAAAGTCCCCTCCCTCCAATAAAGAACTAAGTTCAAAATTCCTGGTATTTTATCTGATGAAGGCTGGAGGTTGTGATAAACATTATGTTGTGATAAAAGATATGAGGTCAATAGTCTAAACGTGATTAATCTATTTTATTTATTCTTTTAAAGCAATTTTAATTTAGGTTTTATCTCTTTTTGGAATTATTAAGAATGAAATCTAAAGTCATTTTTATTTATTTTATATTTTTATGCCTAGTTTGACTTTATAAGGTTGTTCAATATATAATTGTTTATTTACACTATTTACATCTGGACTATTGTCTTCCTATTTCTTGTTATAACAATGTTAAGTGCCCACTTTACTTTTCTAATATTTTTAATGAGACAAACTGGGTCCTATAGGCATGATTAGCAACAAGTCTAGGGGATGGATAACTCTGAATGAATTAAAAATCCAAGGAGGGTCATTTGGAGACATTGTGACATATTGTGCACCAATTTATTTTATTCAGTTCATCTGGGAAGTAGGTCCCACCCTTTTACTGTGAAACCAATAAATTGTAAATGCAAATTCTACTCCAGCAGCTTCTTTTCTCGCACTTCTCACATGTGGAATTCCCTTCCGTTTACTTGCTTCCCCAACAGCTACAATCTCCAAGAATTTAAATGTAAAGTCAATAGTCGTCTCCTATCTCACTGACCTGCATCATCTCTCTCATGCTCCTTTCTCTGTCCACTTCACTCCACTCTCATCAGTATTCTCATCCTTCTCTTACCCACTTCCTGACACTCCTATTACCTGTCACTTTTTCTCATAACTTTCCTCCTATGCAACCCCCTGCATAACAGTGGCAGTAAAATGCCTTACTTAGGGCAATATGATTATTAAAAAAAAAAAAAAAAATTGGAACTTGGCATTTCAATTAACACTTTCAAGACCTGCACTTGTTGTTCCCAAGTGGTCACCCATATTGGTATTAACCGGGCATGATTAACTTCAGTTATCATTTGCAAACCAATGTTTAAACATGATGTGACTGTAAATCTGTAAATAATATAGGCATCCTTTCATTAATACACATTCAATTAATGTTTTCAATTAGTATACTAAAAGTTTTATATACCAAAATTTGATTAGTGTGTACATAATACTTGATTAGTGCAGTAAAACATTCTTCAGTTTAACCATAGTAGTTAAAAATAGATTTTTTTTTTTTTATGGTTACCGATGTACACATTAGCCACACTAATCAAGGGATTCTTGTAAATTAGCTGACAAAATTGTCGCATTCTCAATGGCCCTGATAATTGTGGTTGTCAAAGTTTTGCAGTGATTAAAAAATAGCATGTGATAACTGTTGAAAAACCTTTTTTGTTCATTTAAAATAAAAATTTCATGAACTTGTGGTGGGAAATTAATTTAAAAGCGTCTCTTTTCTGTCATTTATTAAGGTTGGTTTTATTTATGCAGCTCTCTTTGACAGATTCCAAACTGTCACCATTACTGCTTGAAAAATAATCTATACATGAAAATTAAACTCTCCCTTACTCTTGCTCACGCTCTCTCTTTCACTCACTATCTTTCCCTCGCTCACAGTAATGATTAACAAGCCCAGCCTAAATTTTCCTTCATGGATTTTTCTCATTGTTACTTTTATGAATAACTTTCAGATTAGGGGACAGCAAAAATGATAGGGTTGGGGTTGCTTGCAGCTTTTCCAACTGATTTAGATGAGTAAGTAATAATTAATTTAAGTAACTGTTCTTGTGCTTTCATTTCTAGTGTCTTTTTAAACTAACACTTTCCTTTCCATATATTTCTCTGTATATACTTATTTATAAACTGTAACTTCGGAAAAAGGAAAAATTGTTGAAATAGTTAAAAAATTTCCACGTTTTTATCTGGTGTCAAAAAAATACAAATTGAACCAAAGTGGTCACAATATATGGAAAAAGATGTTGGCTTGAGCCTTATTCTCCCTGTCCCAGTTTAAATTGATAGCACCTTTTTATCCCTTTATTAAAATTATACACGATAATTTTGGAAAGTTAAATACAGGGTATAGCAAAATTAACATCCTGTTCATTTTTTTTTTTTCTTTAACTTTTATTGAGCAAAAATAAATTATAGTTTAAGAAAATTAAAAATTTGTAATATTTTCATCTCAAAACAACCTGATTTGATATGATCAACAAACTATTTAACATGTTCAAAACAGTCCCCTTAATGTCCAAAACAATGGCTGAACAATGCTTCTATAAACCATTTGATACATTTCTATATCAATTTCAGAAAACGTATCAGAAATTTCCTGTTTTAATTCAGAAACTGTTTCTATTTTTAGTCTGTAAACAAGATTTTTTTCCCTACATGCGACAAACGAAAGTCAATGGCATTAGATCAGGTGATCATGACGGCCATTCAATTGTTTCATGCTAACTTGTCCACCTTAGCTTGAAATTAAAATTTAATCATTCCTGAATGCATTAATCTTAAACTGTCATAATTTGTTTTTGTTCAACAAAAGTTAATATTTTTAGGAGGAAGAACTTTACTTTTGCCACACTCTGTATATTGGAAAAGTTTTAAGTTTTAATCTGAAATTGATACAAATAAACCTTGAGCAAAATGGCTGTGACCTATGGAAAAAGATATCAGTTTAACCCATAGCCTCCTGGCATCATTTTAAACTGACAACTTCTTTTTCTATATCTCTAAAGTTGACTATAATTTTGGAAAGAAAAAATTTCATGGAAATACATTCGAAAATTTCCAAATTCTCATCAGAAATTAAAAGATGAACTTTAAGACAAATGGCCAAAATAAATGGAGAAAAAAAGGTGTCAGTTTAAACTAATTCCAAATGGACAGGGCAAAGTTTTTCACTTGCAAAACCTTAATTTGCATTAAAGTTAACATTCTATTTTAAACATCCATTCATATTACCAGTGAATGTAATTTTATTCTAAAATAGAAGTGAACATTTTTTCACAGACAAAGGGAGGTACCTCCCCAGATTCATAATACTTGAGGTGAATTTTTAAAAATGAAAAATCTTTCTTGAAGCTTTTATTTTATTTAAAAATAAGCTGATAGCTTAAATTAATATTTTCTAATTTAAATTGGTTGGAAGGAGCTTAATCTGTAAAAAATATCATTTTTAAATACTCAATCATCTTATAACAACAACAGTAGTATCTTATTTATAAAAACAATTGAAAGCTTTTCTAATTAATGTTTTAGTTTGAATGAATTTTTATTTTGCGATTACAAATAGTTTTGGTAAATGGTATTTCTGCTTTACAAAAAAAATATTGATTTAAATTCTCTAAGAAAACCGGCTTTTAACTAATAGTGATTTTTCTAAGCTATCTCAGATGTGGCACAAGGCCGAAAGTAATGGTAACCCAGTAAGAATCGAACTCACTACTCACTTGAAATGTTCCAAGCGAGACAAGCTTGTTAACCAGTACACCATGTCAAGATGAATATAAGTATGAAGGGTGTGAAATTTTAATTTCTTGAAATTTCATAAAATTAAGTGGGGGTAACAGATAAAAGAAAAAGAAAAAATATTTTTTACTAAAATTTAAAAATAAAAATTTCAAATAATTTCATTCATTTGTGAATAAGACATGAATGTTTAATTAAAATCTGATAACTATTTGATTTTTACAAAAATTTCCAAATCAATGTTTCATTTTTTTCTTCTTTCTACGACAAAAAGACACTAAAATTTCCTATCCTTGGTTGATACCAGAAACAAGATTTTTTAACCAAAATTTCAAACGTGCTAGAAAAGATTAAAAAATAATCAAAATATATTTGGTCTTTCCTCGTAATAGTAACATTTTTTTTATTTTATTTATAAACAAGTTATAAACAAGCCTTTTTTCATCATGGTATACTCACTTTTTCAGCAAATTATTGGAGGTACCTAGAAAGGTGTGCCTTTTTAGACATGCAAGTCATGTTCTGCATGGCCACTTGAATCCAGCCATTTGTTTGTTTAGTAAGAAAATAAAAATATGCAGAAGTCTTTGTTGTTTAATCATTACCAACTCTAAAATTGCCTCTTACAATTAAGAAAGTCGTTGGTAGAAATAGAAAGAAAACTAACTTAATTATAGTCGAGAAATGACCTACACAAAAATTCATTGCACACCACTGGTGAACCTGAAGTATCTGAGTTTAAATAAATCCTACAAATGGTACCTGTTCTCATTTTGGTTTTTGATAAACACTTACATCTACAAGGTGGGCTAAAAAAAACAACTTTACTCTGTTTTATTAACACTTATATTTCAACTAAATGAATTTTATTGAGTTTCATTTCTACTGTGACACATTCAAGATAAGATGGAATTGTTTTTGAAAATGATTGTTTTTAATTTTGTTTCTATGAAGTAGCTTTACAGTTTTTTTTTTGTTTTTTTTTGTTTTTTTTTCCCCCCTGAAGGTCAGCATTCAATAATAATAAAAATTAATTGGTTAAATGTTACTTGGTATGCAACAGTTATCATAATTTGTTACCTGTGTGGAAAAATAAATTAATTAAAAAAAAAAAAAAAAAAAAAAATTTTTAAATTTCAAATGCATCTACAAGTTGAAATGTAATTGTTTTAGCATTTTCGATATAGAACACAATTCAATTTTATATATTGGTCACTCAGCCTGATCTCCCTTATTTTTGAAAGTTATATTCCATTATGATATAAAGCATTTTTCAATGCTAATAAGAGAACATGTTTCCTTGACCAGTAGGGAAGATTTGCTTTTATTTGATGGTTTTGTGTTAGCCTTCTTCAGATATTTGATGGTTTTGTGTTAGCCTTCTTCAGATATTTGATGGTTTTGTGTTAGCCTTCTTCAGATATTTGATGGTTTTGTGTTAGCCTTCTTCAGATATTTTTACTTTTAATAAGAAAAAAGCAAGATTCTTTCTAACATGTGATAATAGTCATGTCAATAAAAATATAACAAAAATAACTGCAAAATTACTTTTACTAGCAGTATTCACAAAAATTTCATGTTTTTTTTTTTTAATCTTCTGATGGTTGGAGTAAAATAAAACATTTACGATTGCTTTAAAAATAAAGACTAAATTTTCATTGTAAATTATTTTAAAACATTTTTTATAAAATGGAGAAGTAATCAGTCAGTCATAAAAGAGAATTAAAACTAGCAGTATTCATGGAAATCTCACGACTTTACTTTTAAATTTTCTGATGAATCATAATTAATAAGTTCCTTGTGAGTTCTGCGACTCTGAAACATCCATAGAAATAGCAATTCACCAAATCATTAAATACTTGAGCTTACCAAATTTAACAAAATATTGCAGTAACGATCATAAATACGAATGCCATTTGTTATTTTAAGAAGTAAGAGGGTACAAATATTTGAAATTGACGAAGTTTTCTATTTGACTGAAGCAAACATTATATGTATTATCACCTGTCTTCTTCTTACACAAACCACACAGTATCTGATATATCTGTTATTTCCGTCTTTCCTTGCAAACAAAACAGAATGGTTCATCTGCAGTAATGACAGGGTGTAATGCACATGCGAACCTCCTGACTTATGGAGAAACAAGCAGAATTATTATATATTTGTTGGTTTTTTCTTCTTAGTGTCAGTCAACTAATAAAATCTTGCACAGGTTTATCTAAATTCCCATACTAGGACAGTTTTTAGTTTTTTTTCTTCTTATAATGAGTGCTAATCAGCTTAGCCAAGAGGACTAGGCGACAGTCATTAAATTATAAAAATAGCACATATGGTTTCAAGCTCCATTCACGACCCTGTAAATATTTAAGGGATGTGCATTGTGGTGCATTGGATATCAGCTTGGAACGAGAATTTGGGGAGCCAAGTTCGAATTCCAGCCGAATTCATTGCATTCACTTACGCGCAAATACCCTTGGGAAAGGTATTAATCCGTCTATTCCTTCCAGTTATGGGTTAAATAACAGGACAGATTGGGTTCTATAGCCTTGGTTGGCAACCAGTCTACTGCAGAAAGCAATGGCAACCTACTGTGGGATAATCTTCTGCCCAGTCAGTCATATCTCTAAAGAGACATGATCGCCCAAGCATGTATCACGTATGGCACTTAACTGACTGACTTATAATGAATTGTCATGTCCCAAAACCATTAAGCTCCAGGTCTCTCTTCATCTCTTGTTCTCCCATTCTCTTTTTCTCTCTTCTCTTTTCTCTCTCTGTCTTTTGTTTCTCTCTCTCTCTCTTTATCTCTCGTTTTTTTTCTTTCACTCTCGTTTTTTACTTTCTCTCTCTCTCTCTCTCTCTCATTATTTCACTTACTCACTCACAGTTTATTTCTGTAGCAGGGCATAAGGACAGTCCTGGCCAAACCAGGATGTATGGTAAGCCTTATACTATAGTAAATTACAGTTAAGCAATCCTGCATATCCATGTCTGTTTTTTCTTTTTCTTTTTTTTTTTTTTTTTTTCTGGCTCTAAATAACAAAAACTTTAGTTCTTTTCTTTTTTTCTTTTTTTTTTTTTTTTTTTTTAATTCTAAATTAATTGTGATTTCTAAAGCATAGTCTAATGTTCTGAATTTAATTTTTAAAAACACTTTGAGAGGTGACATATTTAAATTAGTATCTAGTCTTCAAACTGGTTCTTAAAACTTATACAGGCTTTATTTTTTTGTATTTTCATTTGTGTGTGTGTGTGTGTGTGTGTTGGTTAGTATTGGACTTTTAAACAATACTGAAATAGGAATATAATGAACATATTAAAATACAAAAAAAACTGCTGTTTTATACTGATTTAAAACCTACAGGATATTAATTAAAGACACATGTCCAAAGGTTAGTAATGTTACTTTTTTTTTTTTCTTTTTTTAAAAAACAAAAGAGCTTGTAATAGTGGCTGTTGCTATTGGTGAAATGATTGACAGGGTAAGGGATGAGTAAAACTAGATTAAAGATTAGTTCTTTAAAAGCCGCTTTGCCTGAATGGGAATGTGCAACTGGTGAAATGGCTAGTGGCTTATAATGAGAATTCAGCAAGCTGCGTTCAAATTTTGGTTGAGATCATTACATTCAGTTTTGCACAAGTACCCTGGGGAAAGGTAAAGTTCATTTATTCTGTCCTAAGCTATGGATTAAATAGCAGGATAGATGGGTACATACTGGAAATGTCATTAAGGTCTCACTCAGCATAGTTGCAGTAAAAACTAAATTTTGGCTCTGTAGATATTGGGGAAACCCAAATGGGTCACGTTGAGAAACAAGCAACTATGCTGAAGATGAGAAATCACACTTCAAGTCGAAACAGCTCAAATGATGCTTAAATGGTATAGATAGTGCTACTAAATTTTGAATTGACTTTTTTTAGTAAACCAAGTAAGCCCAACTTATTTTAAAAGGGGAATATTCAAAATTTAATAGTGCTAGGCTTTTAGAAATATGCCCAGTCTATCCTGTCTACAAGTACATTTTCTAGAAAAGTAAATATGGGATCAACTCTATTAGTGGATGAGTGGTAAGGATATATTTATGAATGATCCCTCACTTAATGTCCACTGGATGTGGCTAAATAGAGTAAATTGGGCTAAATTAAAAAAAAAAAAAACAAATACCATAATGGTAACCTCATGTACAAGTACATTTTCTAGAAATGTATAAAATCTGTCCCTTTCTCACACCTTCTTTCTCTCTTTCACTTTCTAAACACCCCCCTCTCTTTCTCTCGTGCTCTTTCACCTGTTTATTATAATCATGGATAATATTATCAAAAATCAGTCTCCATTATTTAATAAATTATGTCTAAAAGTAAATTTTTATAAAATTTGTTTACAGCAATTTGTTCCAATTTTTAAATCCTTTAATTAATATTATCAATCTGTTATCCAAGTCACAAACTCTATCCTGCCATGATCAATCTTATATATATATATATATATATATATATATATATATATATATATATATATAACCATAATTATTAGGCCACCCCAATGTTTTAAAGAATGATGTATTTCATACTATTTCTTAGTATTTATTGCTAAGTGAATCATTGTAAATGAAAATAGAATGGTTCTTTTGTTAATATTGCACAATATCATGTGCATCAAATGAATTTATAAATATTTAATAATTATCTTTATTGCAGTCTCATCAAGGAAAGCATGAAGAAAATTTAGGGTGATTCTGAGGAGTTCATCTTTGCTTCCTTGCCTTGTAAAATTTTGCAAAGTAATAATAACAAAAGAACCATTCTATTTTCATTTAGAATTATCCACTTGGCAATAAATACTAAAAAATAGTATGAAATACATAATTTCTTTTTAAAAAAAAAAAAAAAATGGGGTGGCATAATAATTATAGCCAGTAGTGTGTGTGTATATATATATATATATATATATATTTGTGTATTTATGCAGCAACTTTTCTTTTAGACATGTCAGATTAAATAAATTGCAAACATTGTGTCTGCTTATTTTTAATAAAATCCATTCATACTAACGGATAATCTTTTGCTTATTGTAATTGAAAGATGTCAGAAATAAGCTGCAACATTGACAGATGTTATTATTTTTTGTTACCATCACTTACACTCCTGAAGATGATCTCTGAAAGAGATTGAAAGTACTTGGGTACCTTGAGAAATGAATGAAAATAACATCTGTCAACATTACAGCTCATTTCTGACAACTTTCAATTATAATACGCGAAATATTATCTGTGAGTATGTACGGATTTTATTAAAAATAAGCAGACATATGTTTGCAATTTATTTAATCTGACAAATACACACACACACACACGTGTGTGTGTGTGTGTGTGATTTCTTTGATTATATTTTTTGCTTTTCTATTTTTATCTTTCTACTTCATATTTCAGTTAAAATCTAAGTAAAAATTCTCTGCATCAAGTTTACTGATTATTACCTTTCTTTTCTAATGAAAAAAAAAATCTTCAGTTTATTGCAAATATATTTATAAAATGTCTTTTTTTTATCTCTCTATTTTTAAGCTATGCTTTCAATGTGGTGTGAGGAACTGGGGAGGTTACTCTTATTAAGGCACCAAAAAACAAGAACACCTGACTCTTCCAAAAGCCCAAGTATGCATCACCAATTGCAGAAGACTATGCCAACCGTACCACAGAAGTAAGTTTCTTTTGTTTTTAATACTCATTTGATTGTAAACCAAGAAAATAAAGATATATCTTCATTGTGGGCATAGGTATCAACACTGGTTGACAATGGTCTGCTTTATGCTTAAATGCAATCGTCAGGCCTGACGATTGCATTTAAGCATGAAACAGACTTGCCATCCAGTGTTGATACTTATGGCCACACTGTTTATATTCATGTAAGCCCTGTTTTTGCTATAGGGCACATTTCTCCCATAAATATACGATACCTTAAAAACTATATCTTTTATCATATGTTGTCAGACCTATTTAATTAGGCACCCTTGGGACCAGGGCACAACTTGACCACAGAAAATACTAGATGACAGAAATACCCCACCCCCACAAAAAAATCCTATGTAAACATACCAGTTCATTTATAAATATATATTACGGAAATTAACAAAGATTAACGAAACTGGTTATAAACAATTGACAATTTGAAATTATTTGTTTGAACATTATTTTTGATCGATACTCATATTAAAGTAGGTATTCCATTTATGATCAAACAGTATATATATATATATATTTCTACCGGCCTGATTATTTATGATAAATTTTTGTTATGAAAATGTGTGTCATTTGGCAGGATTCGAACCTGCGATCTCTATTCACATAGGGGAAGCTGTCAATTGATCTGGTGCATCTTAGACCTCTCTACCACGAATGACCAACAGTCTAAACGAAGTCAAATCAACCCTATATAACACAATTTTTGATTCATCGTAATAACCATATCTGCTCTAAAATGTATCATAATGTCAACAAATGAAACATGTTATGGAATTTAATGAAGATTAATGAAGTTGGTTATAAACAACCAACAATTTCGTTAATTTCCGTAATATGTTTACATTTGTTGACATTACGATACATTTTAGAGCAGATATGGTTATTACGATGAATTCGAAAATTGTGTTATAGGCTTAATTTGACTTTGTTTAGACTGATCGCCATTCGTGGTGGAGAGGTCTAAGATGCGCCAGATCACATGGTGGCTTCCCCTATGTGGACAGGGGTCGCAGGTTCAAATCCTGCCGAATGACACACATTTTCGTAACAAAAATTTATTGTAAATAATCAGGCCGGTAGAAATAAATATATAATAGTGTTTATAAGACAAAATTTACTTAAATACAAGTATTGATGAAAATAATGTTCAAACAAATCATTTCATATATATATTAAGATAGAACAGTCATTAATGTTTCCAAGCAATGTTTTACTGGAATTAAAAAAAAATCAAAATCACAAAATAATGTACGCTATCCTGAACAAGTATATATATATATATATATATATATATGAGCAGGACTATCACCAAAACCCTCTGCTGCTGCATAAACTTGTAAACAATGTGTTGTGTTGTCCTTGTAGCTGCTCAACTAACTAATGGCAGCTTATTTTTAAAAAAAAGTGCCAAACCCTGGAAATTGCTACATCACAGAATGCTATATGAAAGAAATCAGCCTGTACAAGATGAGATATCTGTCTGTTGGGACGTTGTTAAGGACTGGCTACATGCAGAGTAAAATGATTTCCTGATAATACAAAACCTTGTTAGATTCACTTCACCCCGGTTCACACTCCACCCACGTCTATTGAACAGGTGAAGAGACTCATCCCTTGTTCCCTGTCTAGGATGTGGTTTCTGGCTTTCTCTTTTCCAATCTTTTCACTCTTACGTAGCCCCCTGCACATCAGTGGCATTACCGCCTTGCTCGGGGGGTGATATGATTTAAAAAAGAAAAAAAAAATCTTGTGTCAATGGGAAGCAAATTAAATTTTATACAACATTTCAGTTTTACATTCACTTGACACTGCTTTTGTGCAGTTTAAATTATACAAATTTTTTTTTGTTTTTTCCTTGTAAATTTCAAATACTATGTAAAATGGAAAATGAACTTTTCTTGAAGAAAAACAGTCTGTGATTCCCAAAGTACACAAATATTTTTCTTGTCCAAAACATTAGTAATCAAAGAAAAAATAATCTTAACCATAACAGTTTTGCTATGTAGCAAATAAACAAGTTTTTTCCTATTATGTATAATGTCTGTAAACAAATAATAAAAAAAAAAACATTTATTTTAGATAACAATTTTGTCTACTGAAATAATTCCTGCCATTAAAGGGGGAGTTTTCTTAACATCCATCTCTAGTCATTGGTTAACTTAGTTGTCTATATATAAGTACAGGGCAAATGGAAAAAAAAAACCTGTTCATCTCAAAACAAGTCACATCAGGCAAATCCAGATTTCATTATTGAATTCTGCATTAATCAGTTGTAATGTCTACCTGGAGATTACCTGTTCAGGTGTGGAATTACAAGTATTGCTTAATTTAAGAACAGTTGTAATAATGGAGCTTTTAATTCTATTTTCTGTTGCTATATGATATCTTACTTATTGGATAACTTTTAAAATCTTTTTTATTACTAAAGATACTTTTCATTAAGTTATCTGTAATAATAAAATATTATAATCCTTCCATATAAATTAACCTAATGTAATGCAATATAGTAAGAAAGATTTAGTAATGAAGCATATTAGTTTCATAATTTATCATTTTAAACGTCTATATGATGCTGACTATTGGGGATAAGAGACTGGAAGCAACGATTAATCAGCAGATAACAACCAATATTCAAAAAAATAATTTGGACATTGTGGGTTAATTCATCTGGGTCAGAAATAACAGGACATTTAAACAAATATCAATGTGGCCAGTCCTATAAGCAAAACATGTTTTTGGAACTGAAGAAGGCTTATTCTAATTTTTAACTTAGTTTTAAAGTCATTTTATATGAAGTCCTTCCAGACATCCTTCTGAAAAAGAAACAATGGTTAACTTTAAGTATAATTAGCATTTGATGTTTAGATATTTATTATATAACATCCAGTCTCTAGAATTATGTTTCTCTGTGTTTTTCATTAAGATTATCATTTAGCACAATATTTATATATGAAAAAAAAACAACAACTGATAGATTCATATAAAACTTGCATGTTTTTAAGTCTTATCACTTTAAAACAATTAGTTTGCGTATATTAGCAGAATTATTAGGTAACAGAACTTCCAACATTGTAATTCTATGCATTGACTGCATGTGATGGAAACTTCCGCTGAAGTTAATGGATTAATTTTATACATTGTTTTCCTTGCAGCTAATATTTTTAATTGTAATATAACCATTTCTGGATTATGTATATTATTATAACTTTAAAAACAAACATTTTTAGATATTATATATTCACATATATACAAAGATGTACATTGTGGTGCAGTGGATATCATCTCGAAAAGAGAAATCAGTTAGTCAAGCTCAAATTCTAGTTGAATTCCTTGCATTTACTTACACACAGATACCCTTGGGAAGGTATTAATCTTTGGGTTAAATGGCAAGACAGATTGGGTTCTATAGCCTTAGTTGGCAACCAGTTTACCTCAGAAAGTAATGGTGACTTACCGCAGGAAAATATCCTGCCCAGTCAGTCATGTTTTTTAAGAGATGATCACCCAAGTGTGTATCACATGATACTTAACTAACTGATATACAAATATATTAAAACAAAGGGTGAGGGGAAAAATAAAGACTCTAAGTCCCATGTCTTTGGGGGTGTGGCCGAGTTACATGCATGGCCAATTGCAGGTTAGTGAGGCTTTTTAACCAATAGCTGGGGTGGGTGGCCATTGACTGTCAAGAGTTCATTGGTCCTTCAAACAGCTCTTGTGTGTGTTTTGCTGGGTTTCTACTTAACCTCTGCACCTGACCCTAGACTGATGGGAGAGCCAGTTTAGTCACCAACCAATCAAATTCTTTAATTCAGAGTGATCATTCTCTTAGACTGGTTATCAACCAAGGCTTGAGGATCCAGTTTTTCCTGCTATTTACTCCATAGCTGGGAGGAAGAAGTGATGGATTCATGAATTTTCTCAGGGTGAGAAAATGTAATGAACTCTCCTTGAATTTGAACTCGCTTCTCTGATTCCTCCATCTAAGCTGCTATCCATTATTCTGCTGTGCTCCAAGAAGCAAAGAAAATGAAATACGATATTACTCACCATAAAGTAGTAAATTGTAAAATCTAATAAAAGCAAACCCCCCCCCCCAAAAAAAAAAAAACCGGATGAATAACTGGTTATCATTTCTTTATATAGGGTGTGACTGAAATACCTCCCACTGTCTTACCATTATGTGGGCAGTAATTCTGCCGCACCCTGTATTAAGCAAATTATGATTTTTCTGATTAAAATATCTAGAATGTATAATAAGCAGTACGACCAGAAATAATCATTTTTAAAAGTTTGCGTGCAAAGTTGGGTGAAATTTGAAAAAAAGTTTTTTTTTTTTTTTTTTTTTTTTTGAAAAACCTTTTTTTCAACTTGCTCCAGATAGAAACACCACAGGAACTGTCCTTTGACCCTAACGGGTAACAGGATTTGTCATGTGATGGAAACTTTGTGTATTGATGCTATAGAAATGAACTCATCCAGTGTGTGTATTAGCAAACCATTTCTTTTTCGTGAAGGAGAAAGTTTCTTTTACTATCTGAGATTACACCTTATGAAGACTGAAAATGATAAGCCAGAATGCATTAGTAACAATATTACCTAATCCTATAGAGATTTTTTTATACCTTCTTATCATACTATTTTTTTTTTTTAAGTTTGCCACTATTAGCAAACATTTATGTGCTGGTTGAAAAAAAATTGAGAAACGTTGCTTTAAAGTAAGTATTTGATGACTTGATAATTTAATTATCTACGTTTTAGTCTTAGCACAAGGCCACAAATATGGTCCCCCTAGTGAATAATGATCCACTTTAGAGTCGGTATTTAATAAAGTAATAATTCAATTATCTAAGGTTAATTTAGTTTTGACACAAATATGGTCCACCCAATGAATACCAGCCTCACTTTAAAGTATTTGATAAAGTAATAATTATCTTTGTTTTAGTTTTGGCATGTGGCCACAAATATGGTTCATCCAATGCTATCTGAGATTATATCAGATGAAAATTGAAAATAATCAGTTAGAATGCATTAATAGCAATATTACACAATGTATTAATAAACAATATTACATAATAACAGTATCACCTAATCCTGTAAAAAAATTTTATATTGTCTTGCAAGTTACTGTTACTAAAAAGTATCCTTTTCTTTTTCTTTTTTTAATTAATATTTCACCACTATTAGCAAACACCTTATTGCAACCAAACAATTTTCTTTTTTTTCTTGACTCGATTAAACACCAGCTCCTGTATGTTCACTTCAGTTAAGCAACGTTGAGCCTGGTCAGTACTTCGATAGCTGAATGCTTGGGAATACCCAGTGCTGTAAGCGATAATGGCTCTGAATTGTTAATCAAAAAGCTGAATTCCAATTTTAGTTGGGTTCGTTATATTAACTTACATGCAAATACCTTTGGGAAAGGTATGAATCTTCTCCTCCATATATGGATTAATTAGTAAGATTTGTATCACTAAATATAAAAAAATAAAATTCTTACTATCAAAAATATTTTTTGGCTTAAAAAAACTGAAAAGGTTTGATGGGCCGTAGAAAATTAATCAATTCAAACCGCAGAAGAACTATTGAAAGTTAAGTAGTCACATCCCCTGGCCATTTCTTTTTTTTTTTTTTTTTTTTTTAAAGAAAGACTTCTTCAAATGCCATAAGTATCTAAATTTCTTATCTTGGTCAATTTGTTCTTTGAACTATTTTTAGTTATTTTATCTGTACTGCACATTGTATGTTGACTCTCCACCTCATCATAGGGGTTTTGTGTCTCAGTGAATACAATAAACTTGACTGGAATTGGAACTTTGTTCTCCAGTTTCCAATTCTGAGTTATCACACATGAAAGCACTTGGTATTCTCAAGTGGTCACCCATCTAGGTACTGACTGGATTCAATATTGTTTAACTTCAGTGATTGTACAAGAATAGTTGTTTCAATATGACATGTCTGTAAGCTTTTTAGATTGCAGCTAATATATATATATATATATATATAAAACATGAAATGGCTGATAATATGGGACATAGCATATACTTTATAAACTGATAAAGTACACTAAGTTAGATTTATTTTGCTAAACTTGGTTTGGATGTACAGGTAGCATGGTTAGTTAATAGGTGGCAATAGTAGCCTCCCAAATTTCCAGGAACTAGTTCTATAAAGGCAGGTAATCTATTAGAATTTATTCTGCTTATTTTCTTTTCGATATCTAGCTAAATCAGTCAGTTGCCATACATGATACACTCTTGGGTGATCATGTCTCTTTCAAGACATGACTGACTGGGCAGAAGATTATCAACAATGTACATATACATTCTTTCTGTGTGTTTTGAATGTTTTCTTGTAAAATCTCAGAATTTTCATTTAATATTGTCAAATAAATCTATAAGCTTAAATTGTAACTCCATTTTTGGAGTAGATAATTCCTTGCATGTCTAATTTTTTACCCCCTAGATTTAAGCTAAAACCCTCTATGAACAGTACTGATAAAATTGGAGTAAATAGATCTATCTATCGCCCGGTTCACACTCCACCGACATCTATTGAACAGGTTAAGAGGCTCATCCCTTGTTCCCTGTTTAGGATGTGGTTTCCGACTTTCTCTTTTCCAATCTTTTCACTATTACAGGGTGATACGATTTAAAAAAAAAAAAAAAAAATGCTTCCTTATTTTATACAATGTTGGATACATGTCTTGTCCTGTCAATATGTTTACAAATTTTGAATAGAAACCCCAATTGGTTTGTAAGACTGGATTTCTGACTCCACTCCCAGATTCAAGTAATTGTTGATGAAATATTATTTTAGTAGACAGATATAAGGAGTATTTTAATAGACAGATAGGAGTATTTGATTTTAAGGCAGTCAGCTCATTGGGTTAAGAAATGGTATAAAAAATGGATGCTCTTTAAATTGCATTCTTCTGCAAGACATCTTTGGTGTGTCTTTTCTCCTAAATTGAAGAATTGATCTGATTGGCTTTAGACCAGCTTCTCAGCACCAAAACAATTTGTCTAACTTTTTTTTTTTTTTTTTTTAGCTCACTTACAAGGTCATTGTGCATTAATAGTTATCAACTATATTGAGCACTTCTAAAATTAAAACAAAGTTAAATATTTTCTTTTATTTAGAAGAATGAATTTTCTATCTAAAAAAAGAAGTATTTTTTCAGTTTTCTTTTGTGGGTCATATCCTTTCCAGGCACGGGCAATCATGGCTCTTCATGACGTCCCTTTTTTTTTTCCTTTAGCCCCCCCCCCCTTTTTTTTAATGCCATGTCACTTCAGAGCATAGATGATCATGAATCTCTGTATGCTCACTATTCTTTATCTGTAAATTACAACAACTTTTAAAGAAAGATCAAAGAACGGATTCTTATTGCCTTGGTTTTGAATTTAGTTTTTCTTCTCTTAGATTGGTTGCCATCTAGGACTAGAAAGACTAATCTAGCCTGCTATTTAACCCATATCAGGAAAAAAAAAGTAATGGATTCATTCCTCTCCCAAAGGCATTAGTGTAAAAGTGAACGTAACAGCCTTGACTAGGATTTGAACTCTGCTCACTGATTCCACCTTTGCTCACTGATTCCACCTTCTATGCCAATATCAATTACACTAAATGCCCATCCTTTTTCTTATCCCTGTTTGTCCACATTTCAAATAAATTCTCCAAGCCTTCTTTCCTTATTATGTCTACCAGAAATTCTTCCTGTTTCTGATTGTTAATATCAGTTTCCTCATAGTTCTTTTTTTCTGAAAACTTCCTCATTGTTTACATGTCCCTTCTATATTAAAACTTTCCAGTAGATGACTTTTCAAAATAATGTTATCTGCTGACATGAAGTAGAAAGGTTCAATTGAATCATTTGCTTGGTCTTCTCAGAATGTTGGTTCAGTGTCGTGCTAGGTAAAAATTTTCTTGCCAGAATCCATCTTGCACATTTATAAATCTACCTTTTATCCATAAAGGGTGTAAACAATAAATTGGCAGTTTGAGACCTCAGATTTTAAACCTTGATAAAGAAGGGACATGTAAATCATTTAAGATTTGTGTATGTTTATTTAACTGTTTTATTAAATACAAACATTTTATTCTATGCGTCCACCTTCTGCATCCACAACTTGCTGAATGCGAGCTCTAAAAGCATGTCAGGCCTTGACAGCTGACTCTTTCTTGATAGCGCGGAATGCTCACCTCATGGAGGTCTTCAGGGAGGCCACACGGTTATGGGGGCGAGCATTAGAGACTTTCTCAACATTGCCCCATAACAAATAGTTGCAGGGGTTCAAATCTGGTGAACTTAGAGGGCCAGATATTTGAGGGCACAAAAAGCGGCAACTCTCTCTTCAAGAGGGTCTGCGCTGTTTTTGACCCATGAGCAGGTGCAGAGTCCTGGATGAACATCACTTTGTTGGGATCATAGTTCTTCTTAATCCAGGTTAAGAGAATTTCCTCTAGAATCTTCAGATATTTCGCCGTATTGATCTTCAGGCCCACTTCAATGAAGTGAGGGCGTATGACTTTCCCATCGCTGGCAACAGCTCCAAACACCATGACAGAGGCAGGGTGTTTACTCTGCATGACTGGAGGAACACAAGAAGGGTCAATGGTGATAACTCAAGTTTCTGTGGTTGGTGACTTCGTCTACCATGAACTTTTTCTCGTCCACAAAAATGCAAACGGTACCACCATGGTGTTTCAGGTGATTGAGTAGCAAGGGGCTTCTCTCTTTACGAATGGTCTTAGATTTCACTGTAAGAATGTTATGACCTTGTCTGCAATATGACTTCGTCCCAAGATCTTTCCGTACTGCATTAGAAATGGTCATTTTGATCACATTCCGCTTTTTTGCCAGGTCAGCAATTGACTGTGATGGATTTGCTGCAATGGATCATTTCAAGCTACTGAGAAACTTTCTGGTGCGAATTTTATCATTTCTCGGACTGTGAACCATCCTTTGCATGTCATTACCTTCCCTTAAGTTTGCTATAACACGATAAACAGTCCTAGGAGCATAGCCATTGTCTCTGATAATGTCAGACGTCTTATGCCTGGTGCGGAACAATTCAGCAATAACCATTCTATGGTTAAATTCTACACTGGCACTCATTTTGTTAGTATTTTTAGGTGGCTAATCTGGACTTCAGACTCTAAAGAGTACAGCAACTAACATTTCAGATTGATAATGTCGCTTTAAAAAACCTAAATTGTGGATTGAAATTACTGCCAAATTATCATTTACACCCTGTACATTGAACATTATTATATTTAGTCTGGCACTTCTGTCATGTATTTATTAAAGACTAGCAGTATAGCCCGGCATTGTTTGGGTGTAATGAAAGCTTTGAAACTAATCCATGGTCCTGGAGCTCAGACTCTTCAGATGTTGGCATGAAAGACTAAAAAGCAATAGTTGTTTCCAGTTAAAGCGAAACCGTAGACTGAAAGAAAAATGAATGGATGTAAGTCAAATTTTGATTTCCTGGTATCGATATCAAATAAGTTTTTTTCATCGTAAACTGAATTTTGAAGGCTAAATAAGTCCTCTGAGTAAATGGTAACATGGCTGAGACTAAGAACTACAATTATACCTACTTAGAACCAAACCCAAAGCAAAAACTAAAATAAAAGGGCTGAAAAAAATACAGATATACAGGCAGATAAACAGACACACACACAAACATCTTACCTTATATATATATATATATATATATATATATATATATATAGATTTTCTGCACTATTGTAAGAACTGCAACCTCGAAACTTCTGAATATCATTTCTTATGTCTTTGTCTATGAGTGTATCAAATTTGATTAAAATCAGACCACTCCTCGTATAACACGATTTTTTCGGTTATCGATGTTTATCAAGGGTACCTCGACACAAAACCTAGCTAAGAGCACTCGCAGATGCTTATAGTACAACTGTGTAAATTTTCAAGAAAATTGGTTCAGCCGTTTTGGAGTCTATAGGTAATGGACACATACACAAAGTTCCATTTATAAATTTTTTAAAGATTCTAGAAAAAATACAAAGAATCTACATTCGCAGCTAAGTCTTGCTATGCCATATACACAAAGTACCCGACCCCCCAACGCACGCACATCTCTCTTTGTGCTTCAGCTAAGTTCATTAATAATACTGACTAATTCAATGGGGTTAGGTTGTTAGCCCAATAACCAGGATAGTTTTATCTTGCAGGGTAAAAGACCTCAAATATCTTATTTGCCCACAGGTTGGAAAGATATCTTTTTTCCCAAGGGTAACAGTACAAATTGAACTGAAGTTGAAACACTTCTGTATATGTGTGTATGAGAGAGAGAGAGATTAACCATTATGTTACCTACAGCACCATACAATTTTCACATGATGCCATTTATTTATATATATATATATATATATATATATATATATATATATATATATATAATGATGCCAAGTCCTTAAAAGGAGAGGAATAATCTAAGAAGATTTATTTAATATAAAATATTAGGCGATAAATTTGTATAGAGAGCTCAATGAATATTATCCAGAGCAATATGATATACATAAGCGAAAACTCAGCACATCATCTTTCTAAAATGGTTATAAATCATAATTTATCTCGACAAGCTAATCTACTCAATAATGACTCAATTATGATTTATAACTACTTTAGATGATGTGTTGAGTTATCCTTATACCTGTAACACTTTTCGTAATTGTTAGTTCATAATTTTATTTAAATTATCCCCTTTTGTGTTCCTAATTAAGGTTTTCTTCTTTAAGGACTTATTGACACAATTTTCTAATTGTTTAGCTTTGTCTTTATCTTTTTTTTTAAACACCAAATACGAAAACAACTATAATGACATGAAAGAAATTTGTAAAAAAAAAAAATGAAAACAATCACAAACTTGCAGTAACTTCAGACGTGCGCATTTATTTGGTTGCACTGTCGTTCGCAAAATTTTACAATTTTGTTGTGATTGTTAGAAAAAATAGTTTCAACATTTTTTTTTTTTTTTTTTTGCGCCCACAAAATTGCTAATTAATATGTACATCAATTAGGGGTTTTACTATTATTATTATTTATTTATTTATTTAAATAAATATTAAAAATAAATGAAGCTTATGATTCACCTTTTTAGCAGCCTCAAACTGAAAAACGTTTTAAAATTATAACCAATTGTTTTCGAAAATGATTTTTTTTCGTTTGTTTTTTTTAAGTTTCAAAGCAATGCCAGTTCACACTTGTCTGCATTAGTAGTTTTTTTTTCCAGTATTTTAGCAAAAACAACAGTACCGATTTGTCTTGTGTCTATTTTTTAGCTTTTAAATGCGAATTGCTCTCTCATAATTCGTTTTTTTTCTGTGATCAAAGCTGTATACAAGTAACAAATTAAATAACTTGTATAAAAGCATTATGTTTTTATTGTTATCATGATCAATAGATGTTTTTTCTTTCTTAACTACTCGAATAATGATAAACCAAACCAACCACATGTTGATCATTAGTAGTATTTTTATTTAATTTATATGATGACCGGTGAGGCTCATGTGTACTGTAAATTTAAATTCGTGATTTTTAATCACTTTGTTTATTTTGATTTCGTACTAGACCACTTTTGGATAGATTATAAAAAGTGCGACATATTTTTTAGATTTTTTTTGTTTTTTTTGTGTGTGTACGTGCAATCTTCTATGTCGGCTATTGTTTGCCTTTTTTTGGTTTTTAATGCCATTCTTGATAATATCCAGGATGATTTTTATTTATTTTACTGACTAAACTTTAATAAAACAATTGTTTTTCTCCTTTTAAGATTACAAGTGCGTGTACACCTGCAAAGTGCGTGCTTAATAAAAACACGTGTAGACAACTCCACTCTCTTTCTTTCTCTCTCTTCTCCTTCTCTCTCCCCTCCTTTTGTGTGTGTGTGTGTGTGTGTGTGTTATTTTCTCTCTTAGTCGTAATTTTGTCATTTGTCTTTTGTTGTTAAGCGAATGCGCGTCCAATGAACTACTGATAAGTGACAAAAAGCTGCTACTACTACTATTACTACTACTAGTAGTAGTACAATTACGTCTGCAGTAGTGTGCAGTATAGTCACTAGTGTGTAATGTCATGACTCTTCTTAGCTAGTGTTGTTTTTCCTGGAGTTGCACACACACACCCTCACCCCATTGCAATTATAATCCTTTGTTTTTCGTCCACTGTTTATATCTTTTCTAATTTTTTTTTTTTTAATAATGTCTTCGTAAAAAATTAAGGCTCACTTACACCGACAGTCTCTCTCTCTCTCTCTCTCTCTCTATATATATATATATATATATATATATATATATATATCCAGTACGTTTTTAAAAAACATGGAAATTTTTATTATATGAACTTCTTTCTTTAGCTTTCCGTTAGTTTTGTTAAGATGTTTGGGTCATGACCCTCGTTGTCTTTGAACTGTAAATATGTTCGCTTTCAGGTTCAGATATATTTGAAAAAACTATTTATTGTGTCTTTCTTTCTTTCTCTTCCTCTATCTTTAACAAGTTTACCATCCCTTTTTATTTTATTTTATTTTTCTATTCTCCCTGTCTGTTCTCTTTCTGTCTTCCTTTTTCCCCCTCTTCTACTTAACAACGTCGACCAGATGGCGGAGTACGTACTTTTGGAAGAGGCCACAACGGCTGTGTCTGCTACTATAGCCACCTCTACTTCTGGCAAAAGGTTTGTAGTAACTAAAGAAAAAAAATCTATAGCGTTTAAAATAAGTTTTTTTTTTCCTCCTAACCACAAAAAAGAGAAAAGGTTGTAATTTTAAGTCGCTTTCTTTTTACACTTTCCCTCTTTCACAATGAGGTCCTCAAATGTCTCTGTCTGTCTCTCTCTTTTTTTTTTTTTTTTTTTTTTTTTCATCACTGAGATATCACGCTTCGTGTTTTCGTTAATTTTAAGGTCAGTCTAACACAATTATCATCTGTGTTTATAATTATCCTCCTCCTGGTGGTTACTAAAAGCTTTTCTTCTGATCCATCTATCAACACACCCGAAGTTACCCATAAACACGCACTGCCTCTTAGTCTTTTTTCTTATTGAACTTGATGCTCGACTATTAGATTTTAGCCTTTAAAAACAGATTCGGTATATTAGTTGCAAATAATTTAATAATTAAATTGTATGATTTAAAAAAAAAATAATAGCCTTTGTGAGTGGTTTATGATTTATTTTATTTATCTAACTAAAAAATCATGTTCGATTTTTGTAATATTCACTTAAACTTGATTTGTTGTTTTGTAGCAGTTCGTGTCTGTAGTAATATTGGAAAAATATAATAGTTTTTTGACTTCAAAAGGATTGACTCAGAAGTCTTTGTGGCCATTGTTTCGAAATTGTAATTTATTACAATACACATCATTTGGTTGCAATGTTTTTGTTTTTTGATTTTTTTTGTGATTGCATTGTTTCAAACTTGTGATCTTTCCTTGCCACTATTACTATCCCCTCACTTTCAATCCAGACACACCGTGAAAATTGAAAAACATTTTTTTGTTAAAATTATTTAATTAAAAAAAAGTTGTCATTCGTTGAAATGAAAGGATGTTTCTGGTGTGAGAAGATATAAAAAAATGTTAAACTCTCTTTGTATTTTTTTAAAAGATAATTTAAATCCGATTTTAACTACCAAATCGTATCGAAGTGAAAAAAAAAACGAGTTTATTGTGGTTTTTTGACCAATCAATAACCTTTTTATTGTCTTTGTTACTGATACCAAAAATTCTTCTCCTCCAATCTGGAGAGGTAAATGCAGTTAAATAAACTTCTTTTCAATAATTGAAAAAAAAAAGTTCATATTTCTTGTTTTAGCTCTGTAGTTAACGGGTTTCTTACATTGTAGGTCAAGCTAGGTATCAATATATGCCTTGTAAAGAAACGTTATCGTGTCTAGATTTCAAATTTGCATATCAACTTTCCTAATAACAATAATAATAATGACCTACTTTTTTTTTTTATCTTTCTTTAAGAAAGTGTTGCCTTTTTTTTCCTGACTTTTTTTTATACGATAATATCTGCAGTTCGACTTCCTCTCTATACTTGGGGTTTGGGGAATGGCAGGGACAAATGTTAAACTTTGTCTAAATCTATCGCACCCCTTCCTTCCCTCGCTACTTTGTGTTGACTTAGCTTGGCTCAAAAGTAAATTTACCACTTTTTAGTCTATCTACCTGTTTGTTTGCACAACAACTTTGTAAATTTCAAGTTAGTTAATTTGACTTTCTTTGTGTATTTGTGTTGTATGTACACGAATGATAGGGTGTTGAAAAATTCTCGGCTCGATTCAGTTCCCAAAATCAGACAACTACTAATTTTTTTTTCTTTTTAAATAAAAAGTATTTACTTAGCCTAGAACTTTTCGGCGCATCTCTCGTGTAATATGTGTGTTTGCTTGTATTCGATTTCCATAACAGAAATGCATAATTCTGGGATTATTTACCACAAAAAAAGCATGTTTATATACTGTCATTTGATTATAATTTATTTTATATCTTAATAAATTCCTGGTTGTCGATATAGCTAAAGTATTTTTTTCTTTTTTTAAATTGGGAACTCTAATTTTAAGAATAGCTTTAATCATTGTTTAAGAATTCAATAGGAGCTTCCCCACTTCAAAATTTAAGAAGAGGTATTTTTGTTTTGCATTCATAAGGTGGGGGTGAATTCTGTTGGTAACTATACACGAGAGTTGTTTTTTCTTTTTCTTTTTTAATAACGCACAATTTTTTTCTCTATATATTCCCCACTTCACTTGCATTTCGTAATGGATTTGAAAATTCAATCATTTCAAGTTATTTGTCACCTTCACAATGGCCAAAATGTGGCACATGGTTGACTACAAGTTTTTATTTTATGCTGAGTCATCCAGAAACTACTCTTTGGAGCAGAGTGTATGTCTGCTGACCCCCAACTCCATAGTGCAATGGAGTAGTGCTATCTCTGGTGAATAGATTCTCTATCATTGATTATCCCATTTATTTTTAGCTAGCCTTATCTTGACATAAGGTGGCTCCTACCAAGATCAATTTCTGCCCATACTGAAAAAAATGAAATCTATAAAAACTTGTAAACAGGTTCATCTGTTAGAACAGTTAGTCATTTTTTCAAAAACAATATACTAGAATAAAAAACTGCATATTTTAACATCAAGGATGCCCACACCAATTTTGGTTTATAAGAGCCTGAAAAAATAAACATAATTAAAAAAAAAAAAAAGATTTAAAAAAAAAAATTAACATTTATCATCTAGGACAGGGATCAACAAAACAAACTACGCCACATGTGTCACGCCAAACAATTTCCAATGGCATGATTTGTTGAACTATAAGAAAGTCTCTGGAAGATGAAAATTTAAAAAAAAATTGTTGCTATTCTCAACAGAATCCCTCCCGAGATCTTTCAAAATTTAAAGAAAATTGCTTTTGTACTTCTTTCAGCCTTTGGTTCAACTTAAGTTCTGAGCAAATTTACTCTCACATAAAAGTAGTGTTAATTCCGCAACAAAGTTGCCTATAACACCTGAACATTTAAAAAATTGTGTAAAACTCAAAGTATATTGCCGATATTGAGCAATTGGCTGAGACCATGCAAGGGCAAGTCCTCTGTTAATAATATAAACTTAAAAAAAACTTTTAAAAATAGTTCAGTTCTATTTATGTGGTTTACATATTATTGAATGTATTACAATCTATATAAATAAAAATGTACTTGTCTAATCTAGAAAATGGCTGAACCAATTGTTTTGAAATTTTACTATAGCATTTTAATCGAATATGAGCGTGTTTTTATATACCTTATATTAAAAAATATTACATTATTAAAAAATATCTATTAGATCTGATGAGAGCTGAATCAAAAATCTTTTATTTTCAATATGGACGCGTTTACAGACAACTTTGTTATTTTGTAGAAAACATAGGAAAACTTCACATTTAAGGTAAACGAAGCCTTTTATTATTATTATTATTATTATTTTTTCTATTTTAGCGGGCGTAAACAACAGAAATCCCTTCAGCTTTAAAAAAAAATTTCTATTCGCTTTTTTTTTTTTTTTTTTTTTTTTTTTTTTTTTTTTTTTTTTTTTTTTTTCCAACAAATTATTATTGATATCCCATTTATTTTGTTAATTTAGTAATTAAATTTTTTTTTTTTTTCCATTTAACCAAACTGAGCCACAGCAGCTCGTGGCCAGGTACAGCTAGTATAAAAGATTATAGAACAGGTATATTGACCTTGACTTCTATAGAAATACCGTAGACTGTTAGCACATGTAATGATTTCAAGACCCTAAGTTGGCACATAGTTAGCAAAAAGTTGCTGATCCCTGATCTAGGATGTGAGATTTGGTTTGAGTGTTGATTTGGTAGATAATTTCTTCATTGGTGGGGAAATACAGATTTTCTGTTTCATAATTTATAGCTGTACTATTTGAACCCAATAACTGAATGACAGGAATTTCTGTTGTTAATTGTTGCTCAGGTCAGCTGGGAATAACAGGAATTCCTGCTGCCATTAATACCTTTTTAATTGATCTTTGGCAGTAATTATCCATTCACACTATTTACATTGTTTAGACTATTGTCCACATCTTTATTGCCATTATCATGACATTTCGGCCATTGTACACTGGCCTTCTTCAGGTGCTAGGAATTTCGAACTAAACCTTTTATTACGATCACAGGGGTATGTAAATTCACATTCCATGTGCAGTGCCACTTCTGGTAGCCATGTAGTTATCTCCCTTTAACTTAACTCTCTAAGTTATTTGTTCACCACTACTGAAACGGGGTATTGGACTCACAACTCTTTGCGTCAAGTCACTAGAACTAACCAATGTCTATGTGTGTCCTTGAGGACACATTGCCGTTATTACAGATGAAATGTAATAATGGCAGTAAAGATGTGGACTATGTTCTGAACAATGTAAGTCATGTAAATACTACCTCATCTCAGAATTATAGACAAAAACTATTCATTCGTTGATCCATTTCCAAATTTCGATCAAGAGAGTTTCTGATGAAGTTTATCTGCCTCTGCTTAAACTTGTTTTAAAAACAAACAAGTTTTGTTTTAATCCGAGTTTGTATGCAAATAGTAACTGAGAACTTTGAATGGAAATCATGTGACAAATTATCTCTCTTTTAGGAATACCTTCATGCAGATAATTTCCAGGCTTCCTTTTCTTCCAAATTGATGATCAATACAAATGTTCTTCATGTTAAACTTTCCTCCTCCTCCCCACTTAATTCTTTCAAAAATTCTAAATAGATTTCTAGATTTTTTATTTTGGGTTTTACGCAGTCATATAGTCAACGACTTGTTAGGTTCACAGTGACTAATCCCTTATTTGGACTGGATAAAATTTTTTCAGTTTTGGAGATTCTTTCATTTTCAAAGGGTAGTTTTTATTTTGTGCATACTTGGTTTATATAGTGGAATCTTGCACTGTTCTTAGTGGATCGACTTCCCTTGGTTACATTTTATTATCACATCTGTCTGCATTTTCTCACGTCCTATATATCATGGCCTTCATATAGTTATTTCATATCAGAGATAGGATATGTAAATATTAAAGTAGACATTGAGGTCAACAGTCTTGTTCATGCTTAAACACAATCTTCATGGCCTGAAGCATTCCCATCCAGGCTTCTGTCTCACGTCATTTATCAATAAAAATGCATGCAGTCAAGTAGATGACAAGAACCACCTTTGGTGTTAGTTGCGTTCTCATTAAGTGTTTGTTCCAGGTTAGGCTCATTTCGGTTTCATGAAAGTTTTACCTGCTTATTTGTGTTACCTACCAACTGCATTTTAGCATTTGTCTAAATTTTTAAGATGAGGTAGTATTTACACTATTTACATTATTTGGACTATTGTCCTCATCTTCAGTGCCATTTTCACGGTGTTTCAGTTGTTGTATCCTTCGGCCTTCCTCAGATGCTAGGAATTTGGACTAAGCTCTTTATTATGATCACTCGCATACATCATTCTCATTCCTTGTGTGAAGCTGCTTCTGGTAGTCATGGATTATCTTCCTTTAACCCAACGTTCTAAGTTATTTGCTGTAGCCTGATATTGAACTCAAAATTCTTTGGGTCAAGTCACTGGATGTAGACGTTGGTTAGTTCCAGTGACTTGACCCAGTGAGTTGTGAGTTCAATATCAGCAAATAACTTAGAATGTCATGTTAAAGGGAGATAATTCACGACTAACTAAAATGGCTTCACATAAGGAATGAGAATGATATACCCCACTGGTCATAAGAAAGGATTCAGTTTGAAATTCCTAGAACCTGAAGAAGACTTGAGTGTACAACGGCCAAAACATTGTGAAAACGTCAATGAATATGAGGACAATAGTCCAAATAATGTAAATAGTGTAATTGCCTTTTGTTTATGCGCATTGCCATCCCCACTTCTTGGTGAAGGTGCCACCTACCAAGTGCTCATGTTGATTTACATTAGACCCTTTATTATCACATCAACCTAGAAGGTACTAAATGAAAGCAAGGACTAACCATGAATTATAAGAAGATAATATATAGTCATTAGCATGCAGGGCAGCCCATAATGTGAAGGCTTACGGCCTATCACGTTGAATACATCGGTTATCGCTCGATCACCAAAGTTAAGCAACATTGAGCTTGGTCAGTACTGAGATGGGTGACCGCTTGGGAATACCAGATGCTGTAAGTGTATAGTGACGGATGTGCGTTGTGGTGCAGTGGATATCAGCTCGGAAAGAGAAATCAGTGAGCCGAGTTCGAATTCCAGTTGAATACCCTGCATTCACTTAAGCACTGGTACCCTTGAGAAAGGTATTAATCCGTCCCTTCCCTTCAGTTATGGGTTAAATAACAGGGTAGGACTTAGGGACCCTGCTCATAAAAAAAACAAATCCCAATGAATCTTGATACTAGAAAAGGAAAAAGTATTACTAGACACAAAACTTATATAAAAACAATAATTTGTCGAAAGAAAAAGGTATTACCAGCAATAAATGACCTGCCGAGATTGATATGCCATAAAACAATCAACCAACCAACCATTTGGACTGTTGACAATGTTGGTAACATCCGCCATTGTTCATGGATATAGAGTATCCTCGGAACACTCGGAAAAATATGGTCACCTTTTATACACGTCACATTGAATATTTTGAGCTTCCTGATTGGTTAAGCCTTCTATTGGTGAATTATAAAATGTGTCAGCCCATGGCTGTCTCACCAGTATGTGTATATAAGTACCAAAATGTCCAACATGGACAGCTTCTTCTCAAGAACAACTACTTTGTGAAACACAAGAGGATGCTTCCCTGATAACTGTAATCTTAACATCTCCAAGTTGAAGATAAACCATTATCTATACTACATATCCTTATCATGTACAGTTACTTTCCCATTTTAGTCATGCAACCACCTTATTCAGCAACCCAAAACCTTGAATGGCTTTATATTGGGTGAAAAATTATTTTAAAAAACATATTTGGTGTTTACTAACTTTTATCTCTTAAGGCCAATGAAGAGGGACAAACAACGTGGGTAACATTTGCATGGCAGCAATATTATCACTACTTTGAAATATTAGATCTTAAGAGGACATAATGCAATCTGTTGTTTGTTGTTGACAAAAATGCATAATCAATGATGATGGCCTGGGAGGGTGTTTTGTTGCTGAAAACCTCTTCTATCAAATAGGGTTATTACATTTCCAGTATCTGTTACTCTTCTTCTTTTATGTGCCCTGTCCTTTCAGGGCATAGGCAATCATGTCTTTCCACGTCTTCCTATCTCTGATGGCTCTTAGCACGCTTTCTCTTGTTGCACCTTTCAACACTCGTTCTGTCATCCACCTAATCAGGTCCTTCAAATATGTTATCCGCTGGTTTCCACTGTCTCTTTTCTCCTCTATCTGGCCTGTTAGTATCAAGTTCTCCAAGCTCTTCTTCCTTCATTGCATGTCCCAGGAACTTTAGCTGTCTTTTCCTGATGTTCGGTATTAATTTCCTTTTCGTTTCCATCCTTTCCAAAACCTCATCATTGCTCACATGCTCGGTCCATTATATCTGCAGCATCCTTCTGTAGAACATTTCAGCTGCTTCAAGTTTTTCCTTCATCTTCGAAGATATTGTCCAGCATTCACTGCCATATTGAAGAACCGGCATCACATAGCAATTCAGTACTCTCTTCTTTGTTTCTTTCGAAATTGTCCTGTTTCTTAATACTTTACTCAACTTCTGGAATGCTTCCTTCGCCATGCCAATTCGCCTTCGGATCTCAGTGTCGCACTTTCCATCTTCTGTTAGAACACTTCCCAGGTATTTTAATTTTTGTACCTGCTTGATTTTAGTCTCCCTGACTTGTGTTTGTCATATTGGGCTGCCTTTTTTGCTGATGACCATGCATTTGGTTTTCTTGCAGTTTATTTGTAGTTCTTTCTTGTCACTCTCTTCAGCTACCTTCTGTAGGAGGTCTTGTATTTTTTTTTTTTTTTTTTCAGTATTTGCTATCAGCATTGTATCATCTGCGTACCTTATATTGTTTAAAATGTGGCCTCCGATGACGAATCCTGGCATAACTTCTAGGGTTCTCAGAATAGTCTCACTGTACAGGTTGAATCTGTTAATAATTTCTTTAAAAAATAAATATCAAACGTTACTTTCAGACGTGAATAAAATAAAGACACCAACACGCTGCAAGAGGGTGATGAATTTGACATGGGTGCTACGTATGAGTTGTGGTGCAGTGGATATTGGCTTGGAACTAGAAATCGGAAAGCTGAGTTCGAATTCCAGTTGAATTTGTTGCATTCACTTACACGCAAATACCCTTCAGAAAGATATGAATCTCTCTTCTCCCTCCAGCTATGGGTTAAATAGCAGGAATAGATTGGGTTTTATAGCCTTGGCTGGTAACCAGTCTATCGTAGAAAGTAATGGCAACCTACTGCAGGAAAATCTTCTGCCCAGTCAATCACATCTCTTTCAAGATATGATCGCCGAAGCGTGTATCATGTATGGCACTTAAATGAATGACTATATGTGCATGTTAGTGGTTTATAGATGTTCTGATAATATCTGTTTTGAGCTGTTAGACTCATACTAGTGTAGTATGTCTGAAATTTTGTCAGTGAAATATGCTACAGTAAGATTCACTATGGTGAGTCTTCAGTGTAAGCAAGTGTCTTGCTGTTTTGTTTTCATTCAGTTAAAGCTATTTGATCATCTCATAGAAGATAGTTCCTGGATAGCCATATCTGTCTTCTAAACCCGAAACCAGGTCTTGTATAGCCATAGATTTCCCCTTTCTGTAGACCAGGTTCTGAATGGTACAGCAGTATCAGACAGTAGTAGTAGTAGTAGTAGTAAGCCTCTGTTGGTCAGGGTTAACCATGGATAGCATCCTAGTTGTTTGCTTGACTGGAGCATCAGTGTCTGTGACTGTAAAAACCAATGCAGAAGTGACAGTCTTTGTTGCAGAGGCTGCATTTATGTTTTGTTTCTGGTCTGTCGGAGCTGTCATTTTGCTTCCTGCGAACCCACTTCTCCATGGTGACTTGTGTTAGTTGCTTCTCTCTAGATTTAAGTTGTTGGGCCTGGGTTCCTCTCCATTTAGTCCGGTTGACTGCTACGCTCTCCCATGGCTCCGTGTTGATGCCCACAGCTTTCATATCGCATTTTATGATGTCACGATACTGCCGTAGAGACAGTAAAGTATCTATAACAAACCAAAGCAAATATGGTTCAGCAGACACAGAAAGGAAACTGCAAGACCTCCTACAGAAGGTAGCTGAAGAAAGTAACAAGAAAGGACTAGAAATAAACTGCAAGAAAACCGAATGCATGGTCATCAGTAAAAAGTGCAATCCAATATACCAAATACAGGTCAGAGATACTAGAATCAAACAGGTATAAAAATTTAAATGCCTGGGAAGCGTTATAACAGAAGATGGAAAGTGCGACACAGAGATCCGAAGGAGAATTGGCATGGCGAAGGAAGCATTTCAGAAGTTGAATAAAGTATTAAGAAACAGGACAATTTCGCTAGAAACTAAGAAGAGAGTACTGGATTGCTACATGCTGTCCATCATTAAATATGGCAGTGAATTTTGGATAATATCATCAAAGATGAAGGAAAAACTTGAAGCAACTGAAATGTGGTTCTACAGAAGAATGCTGCGAATATCATGGATCGAGCATGTGAGCAATGATGAGGTCTTAGAAATGATGGAAACAAAAATGGAAATTAATACTGAGCATCAGGAAGAGATAGCTTAAGTTCCTGGGACATGCAATGAGGAAGGAGAGCTTGGAGAACCTGATACTAACAGTCCAGATACAGGGGAAAAGAGAGAGGGGAAAGCAGTGGATAAAAATTTGAAGGACCTAATCAGGTGGGTGACGGAACAAAGACTGCATGGTGTAACAGGAGAAGGCGTGCTCAGAGCCACCAGGGATAGGGAAGCGTGGAAAGCCATGATCGCCTATGTCCTGAAGAGACAGGGCACATGGAAGAAGTATCATTGAGAATTGTTTACTTGTAGCGAGACTTGGCTTGCTTGTCTTTAGCTAGATTTCTATTTAAGCCACAAGTGTCTCCTGTGGTTTCTGTTTGAAATTTTGACATTAGTGAATACCATTATTTACCATGTGCAATGTGAACATTGTTCAAATTGGAAATTATACTCATCAAATGGATCATCCTATCTGAATCCAAAGACCAATTCATGTCATCGTAAAGATTTTATGGTTTTAGCCAACCACAGAATGGGTATAAAAAATCCGCTGTTCCTATAAGAGGAAGTTAATGTAGGCTTCCAGTAAAACAATGCCTACCAACATGATACAATATGCTTGACAACTGAGGCTGGCTTTCTTCCCGTCTGTTCCTCCTCATTAAAGATGTATGGGATGATACTTGACATATCCTGTTAGTATATCTGCAAATCTTGCTATATTGTGCCATCAGTTACAAGTGACATAGATTAATCTATTGCAAGATAGTATCTGCCATCTATATGGTTACATGCATGCAGGAATACAGGCCTGTGTTATGTCCCAAAGAGGATATACAGTATGTCGATATATGGGGATTGAATGACTTTGATATATACACCTTATTGGTGTGGATGTGCGTTGATATGTGCGTGGATATCAGCTTAGAACAAGAAATCAAGGAGCCGAGTTCAAATTCCAGTTGAATTCTTTGCATTCACTTATATGCAAGTACCCTTGGGAAAGGTATTAATCTGTCTCTTTCCTTTGGTTATGGGTTAAATAATAGGACAGATTGGGTTCTATAGTATTGATTGGTAACCAGTCTACCACAGATAGTAATGGCAAGCTACTGCGGGATAATCTTCTCTTTTGAGACATGATTGCCGAAGCTTGTCTCACGTATGGCCCTTAACTGACTGACTCTTTTGTATTTCAAGATATTTTTGTTTAATTTTGGGAAATATATCTGTTAAAATGAGAAGTCAGCATTATTTTCATTTTTGCATTATTTAGATGACAGTTTATCCATTGCACACTCTCTGTCTCTCTCTCTTTTTCTCTCTCTATATATGTATATATGATGTGTGTGTGTGTGTGTGTGTTTTGTGATAATATTTAGTGCTAAGATTTTTTTTAGGGGTTTTACTGATAAAATGTATTTTGGTAAGCAAGTTTTTTATTGTAAAGTGCTTGATATAAGGGTGGAGAAAAAGCGTTTGAAAAGCATAAAGTGACTGGATGTTGGGTGTGTATATGAAGCCCATGTTTGAATCTCTTCCTGGTTGATTTGTCAGGAACATGACTTCTTGATGTTAATCGGTCTGGATTAGGCTATTCCAGCGCGTGGCACCTTTGGAAAGTGCCTGAAAACCATACCACGCGTTGACCCAAGCATTGTGAGTAAAATTGAGTAGACAGTTCCCTTTTAGGAGTCGTCGATGGTTGTGCTAGCTTGAAGTCACAAGTCATCGTGACTGAAGGTTTGAGCAACCTGGCTTTGTTCAGACTGTTGTTCACATTAGATAAAGTACTCTCTCTCAAAAGCGGTAACTAAGGTCCTCTGAGCATAGTTGCAGTATAAACCATAGGTGGGCTCTGAACAAACACAAGTGTGCCTGAGCAGACATCTACAATGGCGATTAGCTAGCTGCCCTGGTAGATGGGTATCCTTAATTCCAATGGCCAGCCATTATATATATATATCTCAGACCCTGATTGAACACTGTGGAAGAATGGTAGACTTTGAAAAACAGTAGCTACTCTAGCATCTATGCATCGTTCATTCAGCAATGAATTAGAATATTCTCAGCTATTGGGCGTGTGTATAATGTTAATTTATATGCTAAAAATAGCTCAGGTAGAATCGCCAACTGACGCCAATTCGGTCGGGTTTCAATCCTGAGTAAAAAGCAATCAGGTATCTAACCGTACTGATGAGCTGTGATACAGCGAAACAGATCAGTCTGCGGATGACACACACACACACACACATATATATATATAATATACAATATACATGCACACACACACACGCACGCAAATCTGATCCTCATCTGAAGTTCCTATCCATCTATAAATAATCTAATTATTTTGTATGGTGCTGGTGGTATTACTGTTAATATTGCAATAACAATAAATAAATACATTTTAAAGATATTCTTTTTACACTTCATGTTGACTTAAGTTTATATTTTGAATCATTATTTTTCATTATGATTGTATTTATGCATAAGTTTATATTTATCTAATTTATAAATCATTTTTCTCATGTACAAATAACTTTGTAAAAAAATAATTTACATATAAGAACAAATGATCAATGCATTTAATAGACATAAAATGTCAGTAGATAGACTAAACTATCGCCCGGTTCACACTCCACCCACGTCTATTGATCAGGTGTAGAGGCTCATCCCTTGTTCCCTGTTTAGGAAGTGGTTTCCAGCTTTCTCTCTTCCAATCTTTTTACTCTTTTCTTTTCTTTTTTTTCAATTGGAGTAGATAGACTAAACTATCGCCCGGTTCACACTCCACCCATGTCTATTGAACAGGTGAAGAGGCTTGTTTCCTGTTTAGGATGTGGTTTCCTCTTTTCCAATCTTTTCACTCTTATGTAGCCTCCTGCACATCAGTGGCGTTACTGCCTTGCTTGGGCTGATATGATTAAAAAAAAAATTTTAATAAGACATGTTTGTGAGGACGCTTATTGCCAAAATATGCAGAATTTATATCTATGCATGCATATAATCTATGCACAAATAATCCAGTCATTTTGGGTGGGTACTAAGATGATGATGGTCGTCATCATCATCATCATAATGATATTATTCTTTCTGCAGTTGCCTTTGACTTGAGTTTACATTTTAAGTCTCTCTATTTTTTTCCTTCTGCTTAACAAAACTTGTCTTGTAATCAGTTAAAAACTTGCAACATGTTTAGACAGCTCCACAGTTTTGCACTAAGTATTTATTTACTATACATAATTTGCAAATTCAGATAATAATAGATTTTTCTTAAAATTATTTTAGCTTTTTTAAAATAACTCAAACTATGATAATTCTGCTTGTTCCTCATTGAGCTAGCACGTAAATTACATTCTGCCATTATCTTGGTTAACTAATAGACCATTTCATCCTGATTATATAGAAAAGATATATCAAAAACACTGTTTTTGTTGAGAAAAAGGAAGCATACATAAAAATAAAAGGAAAGATAGATGGAGTAATAATGCTCTCATACATTTAATGTCTGCTCTAGTGAAATGGAGAACCTTATCAGTTTTTAATCTTTCCATTTGTACCCTCTTACTTCTTAAAATAATGACCTGCATTCATATTTATGATTGTTTTGCTATATTTTGTTAGTTGTTAGGCACAAATATCTAATGAGGCAATAGATATTCTATAGTTGTGGAACACACAAGCAGATTATTCAGTTATTAACTTAATATTTAAGATTCATCAGAAAATTGAAGAAAACGTTTAAATTCTCATGGGTATTGCTAATCTTTATAATTCTCCTTTGAGACCTGTTACTTCTTCATTTTTTTATTTTTAGAAATATTTTTTATGATAAACACAGGTAAATTATTTTGAGTTTAAATTTATCATAAATAATCTTTTCGTTTTTCATGCTATTTGCAAGGTTATAGGTCATTTAGTTTGTTTCTATTTCTAAAATTATCCTGTTAGTTGGGGTGTGATGGTAAAAATATTACCATGTGATAGTGTGTTGACAATACTAATTAATAGGTACCACAATCGTTACCATCCTTTTTTAATACTTACAGCTAAATTGTTTATTAATAGTTTCTTTTTTCTTTGCTGCTCTTATTCACTGTCTTTTATCCAATTTTGTTACCATGTCTGTTCATTGCTCACCACAGCTTCCATTTTCTTTAATATCTATAGATTGTCATATCAAATAAGATCTTTAAATCCAGTAAGAGGTTGTGTAAATGAACAAGGTTCTCTCTTATATAATGTGTCTAGAAAGTGGCATGATGGATAAATTGTCATCTAAATTACAATTCCCCCTTAAAAAAAAAAACATTTTAACAGATATATTTACCAAAATGACACAGAATATCTTGAAATGCTAAAGAGTAAATTTTTTCAATAAAATCGCCATTGCTTTCAACCCTGACCTCTAGAGTACCTCGAAATTTCCTACAACTCTTCTGGATGGTCTCCTTGTTTAAATTTATGACTGCTGCCATAATCCTTGCCTTCAGTTCATCTTTGGTAAAACAAGGAGTTTTGTTGATCTCTCAATCAGTTACGCCCCACACATAATAATCTTGGGGGTTGTAGTCTGGTGAGTTAGGTGGTCAGATGTAATGGGTAATGTGGTCACAGAAAGTCTAGCAGCCACGACCGGGTTGTCCTGCTTGTGTGGCATGGTGCAGAGGCATGTTTCTAGACATAAGATCTTTCAGCCGTCTCCCTCTTGGCCCGTGGTAGCAATATCTCCTCAAGTCTCTTGATGTAGGCCTCCATGTTGAGTTTGAGGCCCTCTGGGAAGATGAATGGAGGCATAATACCATGATCACTCCAAATACATTCATAAACACCATTAGCCTCATCCAACTCTTTCCAATTCCTTTACATTGTCCTTAGATTGACACCCAAACACTCACAAATGTTACTATTGGTGCTTCTGATGCAAAATGGTACAGAATGCCGTTTTTTGTTTACTATTTTTTTTATACATTTCCATATCTCTTGTTTCTGGAATCATTTTTTTTTTCTTTTTTAAATACCATATTAGCATTATTGTAAAACTAGCAGTATAGCCCAGCATTACTCGGGTGTAATGAAAGCTTTAAAACTAATCCATGGTCCTGGAGCTCAGACTCGGCCTAAAGAATATTTGTGTGAAGTTTGGTGAGAATCGGATAAAAATTGTGGATTTGTATAAAGGACATACAGACAGATAAACACACACACACATCTTACCTTTTATATATATATTATCGATTTTCTGCACTATTGTAAGAACTGCAACCTCAAAACTTCTGAATATCGTTTCTTATGTCTTTGTCTATAAGTGTATCAAATTTGATTATAACCAGATTTTTTTTCGATTATCGATTTTTCAATATTTATCGGGGGTACCTTGACACAAAACTTAGCTAAGAACACTCGCAGACGCTTATAGTACAACTGTGTTTAGATTTAGATAATGCTATAGCCATCTGTATTTACAACTGACTACTGACTTGAATCTGTTTAAGTATAGTGTTTCATTACAAAACAATAGACTTATCAAGATTTCATTGTTTAGACCGGTAATAAAAGATCTCTTTTTCAATATATTAATTCCTTTCATTTAAATGCATCCCCTTTTGTCAATGAAACTATTTGGCACTTTAACCTTTCAAGATTGAATCTTAAGACTTTATTTATGAAAATATTAGCTTGTCATTTTTTTCTGCTTCTTCTTCAGATGTTTATTTGAATTAGCATGCAAAATATTTTTACCTTATTGATTTTGATGGTCTTTTGAACTCTGTTCTTGCTCTATAACTGTTTATCCTTTTTACATTCTGAACTGACTTGTTAAAATCATTGATAAATCATCATATAATAATTCTGCTTGTTTGTTCCTTAGTTAGTTACTGAGTTACTTACTTTGTTCCTTCATCCGTTACGCTACTCTCCTCAGCCTTTCTCTCACTTTTGCCAAACGGAAGGGTAGTAAAGAGTGAGAGAGTGGGAGGAGAGAGCCTATAGCATTACCGTATCAGTAGCAGCGTAAGCTGGTGGTTGTAGCAGTAATTGTGTGTGTGTGTGTACTGTACAATATAGTAAAAATAGGTAGGTTTGTTGTCATATCCCGCAACCTAACAAAATTTCTGGCTACTACACTCTTGGCCATTATTCAGTTGGTCTTTTCTGTTTACAATGGACACAGGAGCCATGATTTTTCAGTCATAACAAAACATTTTCTCTTTCAAAATCTCTCACAAAATAGTGTACAGTATTTTGGTTATGGTCTGTGCATACACAGCTTAATATAATATAAGATTACAGTAAAGTAGCTTGTATGGACATTACTTTTATAGATATTTTGATAAAATTATACTCTGCGTTATTGTTATTTTATTATCCAATATCTTTGTTTGAAGACGTTATTATCATTTGTAGTATGACAAAGTAAAATTTTTCCAGGAAATCATAATTATCCATCCGTGGAAATTTCACGGGTTATTCAGTCTGGTAGAAGAAAATAAATATATTGTTTAATAAATAAATGTAACATCTACTGAAGTATAAGTATCCACTAAAAAAATAATGTTTAAAGTGATGGTAATATAGTATATTACTTAAACATTGGTTTTAGTGGACACCCGCATTTGAATAGACGCTAACAGACTGAACACCTAAGAAATTTTATTAGAGAAAAATATGTGCAAAGATTTTCTGGTCAGTAATTGAAAATAAATCGATGAAGAATTTGATAATACAATATGTCGTTAATAAAAATCTATCCCTTTTTTCAGAAGAGATGGTAATTGCTTGTTTCGTTTTCATGAGTAAATTTGGTGATTTTAGTTTTTTAACAAGTTTGGGTAATATATTTATTAAAGCTTCATCAATATATTAAAAAGTTAAGCATTGTTAAGCATGGTCAGTACCTAAATGGGTGACCACTTGGAAATACCAGGTACTGTAAGCTTGGATGTGTGGGCAGTGTAATGGACAATGGGGAGCTAAGTTCCAATTTTAGTCTGTTTTGTAAATACCCTTGGGATAGGTAATAATTCACCTCTTCCCCTCCAGTTATGGGTTAATTAGTAGGACTTGTGTCAGTAAAGAATTATCACCTCTATTTTTTTTTTTTTTTTTTTTTTTTTTTTTTTTTTTTTTTCACTCTAAATGAAAAAATTCTTTAGGCTGTAAATAACCTGCAAATGGTTGATAAACCTTGAAAAACAAATCAATCAATTGGCTTGACTAAGAAGTGATTAAAATTTTTTTTTTCTGTTAGGTCATATTTTAGGAAGTGGGTTGGGCTGAGAATTATTTTTTTAACACTGTATAAGCACACTGAATTACTAGCACGGAAACAAACCTACAAGACAGTATTTTCTTTTTTTTAAATTTCTCTGTTCCATAATACTTTTTTTATATTCAGTGTATTAACTATTTCTTATTACTGCAAAATTATGTCTACGGGCCTGTAGATGAGCAGTCTTACTGAAGATTATATTATGGACTCTCCCAACGTATGAGTGTCTAACAGTTAGACGGCCACACAAAGATTGTTTTGAGTAGTGAAGGCTGTGTAGCACCATCCACACTTTTTGGAAGTGCTGATAACAAACAATTGGTGCAGAAGTCTGCCACAGATCACATGAACAGCAGACCTCAATTATTTAACCCATGATTGGAGGGAACGGACGGATTAATACCTTTCCCAAGGGTACTAGTGCGCAAGTGAATGCAGAGTGTTTGGCTGGAATTGGAACTCGGCTCACCGATTTCATTTTATGAGCCGACATCCACTGCACCACAACACACATCCGTCAATAAACACTTACAGCACCTGGTATTCCAAAGCAGTCACCCATCTAAGCACTGACCAGGCTCAATACTGCTTAACTTTGGTGATTGAGCGAGAACCGGTGTATTCAACGTGATATGACCGTAACCAAAGATTATATATATATGGTACCATTGTTAAATATCTGATGAGACATAGTTCTTTTAATGTCGAAACAAAATGTACAATTTTGTAGTAGTTTGTAGTTTATACATGTTATAACCTAATAATAAATAATTGGTTTATTTTTATATTGATCACCGTTTTAAATGTTTCGAATGTTGCAATTATTTTTTTCATTCTTATTCATTTGCATATATATATATTGTCATTTGCAGACAGATCTGTTTCACTGTATCACAGCTCATCAGTACGGTTAGACTCCGATTGCTTTTTAACCCAGGATTGAAACCTGACCGAATTGGCGTCAGTTGGTGATTCTACCTCTGGGCTATGGGCGTTCGGTGGAAGAAGGCAGACTTTTTAGCGCATATATTATCATTATACGTGCCCAATAGCCAGAGTGCTCTAATTCATTTTACTGAATGAGCGATGTATGCAAATGTAATAACTATTTTGGGATTGATATTAATAGACACTTTTGCCAGGGATCAGAGTATCTGTTCAATATGTCAAATGGACAACTTTTCTGACTAGTAGTCCACACGAAATATGGTTTATCATGAGGTAGGCTGTACTACTAAAACAATTGAAGGTAAATTTTTGTTGAAGGTGCCATAACCATTTTTACTACAGTCAGTCAGTTAAGTGCCATACATGAAACACGCTTAAGCGATCATGTCTCAAAAGAGACATGACTGACTGGGCAGAAGATTATCCTGCAGTAGGTTGCCATTGCTTTCTATGGTAGACTGGTTGCCAGCCAAGGCAATAGAACCCAATCTGTCCTGCTATTTAACCCATAACTGGAAGGAATAGATGGATTAATACCTTTCCCAAGGGTATTTGCGCGTAAGTGAATGCAATGAATTCAACTTGAATTTGAACTCGGCTCCCCGATTTCTCGTTCCGAGCCGATATCCACTAGATCACAACACGCATCCAATTTTTTTTTTTTTTTTTAAACTACAAAAGAAGCTAAATATAAGTATCCATCTTAGAAATAGGGGAAAAAAATATTTATTTCCCCCTGTTTGGAAAAAAAGATTTTTTTATAATTGAAATCTTCATATTATAATATTAATGCAGATGACAGTGTTATTAGCACATGCTACTTGAAGTTAAATAATTTCTTATTCCCTTGAAGATACAAGGAAAAAAATTTTTTTATAATAGTTTATATTTCTTCCCCAGGGAATAATTCTGAACGTTTTCTGTTTCTAGAGCAAAAAGACATGTCTGATCTTCCTTAGCAAAAATCACCAGTGGTTTACCATGATGAAAACATAGCTTCGATTATAATTTAAATGTTCAAAAAATATTGCACTTAATCCTTGTTTATGTATGTGGTTATGGATGTGAATGTAAACAAGTGAGAATGAAACAAAACAAAAACCAAATTTTAAGAAATGCTATTTTCCTCATAAAATTAGTCTTGCAGTTCAGTTTACCTGTGACTGCTCTAGTAGATAAATATATATTTTACAGTTATTTTACCTTACCCTCTCATAATATTTGTTTTTAACCTGGCTTTTAATATCTTGGAATAGTTTTCTATTTTCATAAAAAAACATAGTGCCATCTGTCATCACCACAGCAAAGGGACTAACATACTTCTTCTATGTGTCTTATCCCTTCAGGACGTAGGCAATCATGGCCTTCCACTTTCCCTATCCCTGGTGGCTCTGAGCACGCCTTCTCCTGTTACACCATGCAATCCTCATTCCGTCATCCACCGGATTAGGTCCTTCAAATATGTTATCCGTTGCTTTCCCCTGTCTCTTTTTTTCCTCTATCTGGCCTGTTAGTATCAGATTCTCCAAGCCCTCCTTCCTCATTGCATGTCCCAGGAACTTCAGCTGTCTCTTCCTGATGCTCAGTATTAATTTCCTTTTTGTTTCCATCATTTCCAAGACCTCATCATTGCTCACATGCTCGATCCACGATATTCGCAGCATCCTTCTGTAGAACCACATTTCAATTGCTTCAAGTTTTTTCTTCATCTTTGATGGTATTGTCCAGCATTCACTGCCATATTGAAGGACGGACAGCACATAGCAATCCAGTACTCTCTTCCTAGTTTCTAGCAAAATCGTCCTGTTTCTTAATACTTTACTCAACTTCTGGAATGATTCCTTCACCATGCCAATTCACCTTCGGATCTTTGTGTCGCACTTTTCGTCTTCTGTTATAACGCTTCCCAGATATTTAAATTTTTGTACCTGCTTGATTCTGGTATCCCCGACCTGTATTTGGCATTTTGGGCTGCCCTTTTTACTGTTGACCCTGTATTTGGTTTTCTTGCAGTTTATTTCTAGTTACTTTCTTCTGCTACCTTCTGTAGGAGGTCTTGTAGTTTCCTTTCTGTGTCTGCTATCAGCACTGTATCATCTGCATACCTTAGGTTGTTTAAATTGTGGCTTCCGATTACCAATCCAGGCATTAAAGTCATTTGTAAACAGTTTTAAAGGCAGGTCCTGTTGACATGTGACAAAGTAAGCAAGATTTAGTAGGCATTAGCTATTCGGCATTCTTTATCTGTCAGATCATCAGAAATTTATCAAATAATAAATCTGCTTCATCTCCAGATTTCAAATGAATTTTCTCCAAAAAGAAAACTTTGAATTTTGTTAAAAAAAAAAAAAAAAACTTTCAAAATATTTTTGCTGCTTCAAGAAATTTAATATTTTTGCTTTTATAAAAGGTGTTTACTTATTTTAATAATAAGACGGAGAGGCAAATCCCATGATATATGACAGTGTATCCTATCTGTTCTGTAAACACTTTGTCTTTGCTTTTTTTCGCTCTTTCTTTCTTTTTTTTTTATCATTCATTTTAAAAAGCAAGCCTGTATCTTTGCTGGAGGCTATCCACTAGATTGTTGTGGTGGGTGCATATTGATTAAATGATTTCAAAATAGAAAACCATTAGATGATCTTTAATTAATCAAATTTAAAGAGTACTTGATTCCATTACAGAATTGTTTATTAAGTAAAAGCTCTTGCATACTCTCTCTCTCTCTCTCTCTCTAACACACTCTCTCCTCTTTCCTTTCCTTTCTTATGTTTACTATACTTTTATAGGATTTGGTAATAAAGAAAAAAGCAAGAACAAAAAACAAATCTTTACTGAACAGTATTTTGTTTGTGACACGATCTTGAAATAAAACTCCAAAAAATTAGTTAATAACCATTTGTTATATTTTATAAGTTTTTTTCTTATTTATCACTGTTATGGGTTAAATAACAGGGTAAATTGACTTCTCTAGACTTGGGTGGCAACTAGTTTTGGAAGACAACCACTCAGAATTTTAAAAAATGGAAACGCCAACAGGAAACCACTTAACTATTTTTCCCAAGAATGCATAATTCGCAAATATCAAAGAAAGGAATCTGTAGAGCAGCAATTCCCAAACTGGGGGGAAATTTGAAGCTACCAGGGGTGAAATAATTACACTACATCCTGAATAAAAAAAATTATATTTACTAATATGTTGCACGCTTGCCAAAACTAACCCTGATATTGATACACCGGTTCACAAGTAGCATCACCCTTCTCACTAATTTAATTCTGAAGTAGAAGAGCGAACAAAAGTTCTTTTATTTGTTACTAACCGCTCTCTATGGCTATGCTTAGTTGTTACTAACTGCTCTCTATCCACTTTACTCTGTAACTATAAGTTTATCAGTATATTTGTACATTTGAAAAATAAATTAGTAAATAGTCTCAGTGTGTTTTAACTGCTCTTTCTCTCATACACATAAAGGGGGAAATCTGGATGATTGAACTGGATGTGGGGAGAAATGACAGAAAAAATGTTTGGGAACCACTGCTGTAGAGAGTTATGACAGCTTACATCCTAAATCTAATACACTTTAGTTAAAATACTAAGAAACTATATAGAAGAAAATACAGTCATAGAATTAAATAAAGTTCAAAATTATAAAGAATCTAAAACATTACCCCTAAAATAAAACTGGCAAATACTGGTTTCCTCATCTCCTTGCTTCTCTAGTGACCTATATAACCCTGACTCCACTTGCTTTCCATAACTCCTGAGTGGCCTATAAACCTCCACGTACTCCCAGTAAGTCCCTGATGGCCTATGAACCACTTTCTTTCCCCATAAACTCTTACAGAGTATACACAGTCTTATGATTACTTTAGGCTTGAAACTGTCTCTATGCAGTGTTGATTTTTATGTCCATAATATTTATGTTGATATTGAGCATTCCTTGCCATGAGCTTTAGGACATGGCTGATCATGTCTCTATGACTTCATGTCCTTTGTAGCTCTTAGCAATGTTTGCTCTTTTTTTTTTTTTTTTTTTTTTTTCTTAGCCATCTGTCATCTACTTAAATAGCCTTGTTAGGTAGGTTACTTGCTGTTTCCTTCTGTTTCTGGCCTTTGGCATGTCCTGTGAGTGTCAAATTCTCTAAGCTCTCTTTCTTCTTTATGTATCAACTGTCTTCTGATTCTGAGTGTTCTTTTTGTTCCTATTTTTCTGAAAACTTCCTTGTTGCTTACGCACTCTGTGGTATTCCCATCATCCTCTGTAGATTGCCATCTCTATTGCTTCATGTCTTCTCTTCATTTATACCAAATTTTAAACAATATATAGTTTTTTTTTTTTTTGTTTTTTACATATTATATATACATGTAACTTGTTTATAGGTATTAAATTTACTTAGCTTACGTTTGGCACAAATCTACCAGTGAGGACTAAAGATCTGATTAAACTAACTTACTCTATATGTTCCTTATAAAGGACATCAGTTGGCTTATAACCAACAGGTCGTAAATTGATCTGGTCGAAAGTCAGTCTGTAATCAATTTTTCAATCTTTAGACACTTTTTTTTACGTTTCTTTGTTTGATGCCATTTGTATCACCTTTCTGCACCTTTTGTTCCTTATTTTGAAGTTTGTCTGCAGACTACAATACAGTTGGTTTAATATTTATTAAACAAAATAAAAAAAAAAATACAGATGCAAAAAAAACAAACCAAAACCATTTAGTTGCAAAATACAAAAAGTATACTAATACAAAACATCTTTATTAGCCACTGATGCTTGGTTGTCAGTGTCATCAGTTGGTACAGAGTTTGGGGTAAATGTTGAAGTTAAGGTTGATTTTTACTTGTCCCCCCCCCCCAAACTTTGTGAGATTTAAATTGTTTGTTTCTTTTTCTCTTCATAAATTTCATGATCTGGACAAAACACATAACGTGCCATTCATTCGATGTTTGGGTTGATTCTTTCAAATTTACAAGGAGTTTATTCAATATAGATGAACTTGATAATCTCTTAGTGATAAATTTCTTTTCTGGTTCCTCCCCGTCTCTCTCCACTTCTCCTTGTCTCTCTTCTCTCAATGTAATTAGCTCTTCATTTATAAGTTCTCTGGGTTCTGGGTCCCAAAATTCCTTGACATCTTCCACATCACACACCAAAGAAAGGTGAGATGGCCAGAAATATTAATCTGCAGTCACGGATGTAAAATTTAAAATGTAATCTGCATAGGCCATAACTTGATGAAGGCATGCATGTGTGTGTGTGTGTGTGTGTGTATATATATATATATATATATATATATATATATATATAAGTGTATTGGGATCAAATATAGATTGAGACCCAGCAGAATGATAGGATAAGAATCAAATAAGAATTGTTTATAAATCTGACATGTTTTGTTTTATTAAAACTCAAAAAAAAAAAAAAAATCAGAATGAAATATGAAGGATAAAAGAAAAGTCTAGAATTTTAAATTATTGGTCTTTTTAATACAAATGTGCATTAGTCTAATTTTATTATGACCCAAAAAACTAAGTAATTAGACAATATATATATATATATATATATATATATATATATATATATATATATATATTGATTAATTACTTTGTTTTTGGTCATAATGAAATTAGACTAATGCACATTTGTATTAAAAAGTGTTCCATACAATTATATTGTAGAACTTTTGAATATTTTCCATTTGTAAACGAGTTATTACACACCTAGATTTCTACCATGAGTGGTGTCTTCAGGTGATTTTTTTTTAATAACTGATTTTACTTTTTACTGATTTTTTTTTTTTAAGAACGCTCACATAACGCTCATAAGTAATTTTACCATCCCCCCCCCCCCCATCCTTTTTTAAGAACACTCACAAGAAATTATAACGTTTTCATCCATGGATGAAAGTGTTATAATTTCTTGCAATTTTAAAAATTGCGCTCGGTCGAGTAATAACTCATTCACAAATGGAATATATATATATATATATATATATACACACATACACACACACAAAATATAATACTGAACAGACATATACATCTGAATTCCATATAAACAAAGTAGAATTATGATACATGAATTATACACACACATGTTTGACAAGACAGATGCTCAAGAAGTCTGTTAAATAAAAAAAATATTTAAATTTTAATAAAAATTAAAAATAGAAGATTTTTCTTTTTCTACTCCATATTTCATTCTCTGAAGTTTTAATGAAAGTGAAACCTGTTAGATTTAGAACTGTTTCTTGTTTGTTATGCTATCATATAAAAGTGTGCTTGGAAAGTCTTTGACTATACATTATTATAAAACAAAATAGCGTACATGTTACAAATAAAGTAATGAATGTTGGACTGTGAGGTCATATTGATCCTCTTATATAGCAGTGAATGCTGGAAAATCATCCTGCAAATGAAAAAAAAAAAAAACTAGAAGCAACTGAAATGTGGTTCTACAGAAGGATACTGAGCATTCCCTGGATAGTGCAAGTAAGCAACAAGGAAGTCTTTGAGACAATAGCAACAGAAAGAACACAAGAGATAGCTGAAATTTCTTGAAAATATAATTAAGAAGAACACTTTGGAAAACTTAAACCTCACGGGGAATATCGGAGACAAGAGAGATCAGGGAAAACAGTAGGCAACCTATGCATCAAACTTGTGTGAATGGAACAGGGGCTGAAGGGAATCTTGGCAAAGGTAGAAATAATTTTAAGGGTCACAAGAGATAGAAAGTTTTTGAGGCTATAATTGGTCATGTCATGCAAGGACATGACACATAGAAGAAGGGTCGTAGTAATGTAGTTTCATTCGAATGTCTTACGTGTTTTAGTTTTGGAGGAATGCCACAAATCAAGTGTTGACAGACCTATAGGATGTCAGACATGCCACCAGAGTGACCTCATTGGAAACTATCTGTTCATACATGTGCAGTAAGGTCCCCATTGAATTGTTTTCAAGTTACATTAAAGCTACACAAGGAATGCCATGGACTGTGAATCCACATTACACAACATCAATTAAAATGATGGTAATTCAGATATCATTAGGACCATGGTAATGTTGTGAGATTAGTAAACTTAACGAGACATGTGTGTGAAAGAGAGAGAAAGACGTGTGTGCAAATGCATGGTTATTGTGATGTTATCTGATTTTACAGCAGAAGCAATAGGAAAAAAAAATAATTAAAATGTTTCAACTTGAAAATTGTACATGCCATATACAAATTATATAGCTATGGGCAATTTGTGTCATGCTAAACCTTAAATGACATTCATATTGATATATTTGTTTGCTAGATAAGTGTCAGAGCATGTGATGTTGATTTGTATCCAATAGCCTATTTCCTTTCTACCTGTGTCTTTTGCAACCCCAGGCTGGGTTGATTTCTGGCTGACTCTCATATTCTGTTTTGCACCCTCAGGCTGGTTGTGTTCACTATTTCTACCTGCTTTGCACCTTCCAGATGATTAGTTGTCCCTATCTTTGCTTGGGACTAATTTTCTGTTCTCTTCTCTTTGCTTAGCGGGTTTCACTCTCTCTTGCTTAGCGGGTTTCACTTCTTTGCTTAGCGGGTTTCACTCTCTCTTTGCTTAGCGGGTTTCACTCTCTTGCTTAGCGGGTGTCACTCTCTCTTTGCTTAGCGGGTTTCACTCTCTCTCTCTGCTTAGCGGTAGTTACTCTCTCTCTCTCTCTCTGCTTAGTGGCGTGCCTCTCTCTCTCTCTCTCTGCTTAGCTGCTGTTTCTCTCTCTCTCTCTCTGTTTGGGCGGTTACTCTCTCTCTGCTTAGCGGTTACTCTCTCTCTTGCTTACTCTCTCTCTCTTGCTTAGCGGTTACTCTCTCTCTTGCTTAGCGGTTACTCTCACTCTCTTGCTTAGCGGTTACTCTCTCTCTCTCTCTCTGCTTACTTACTCTCTCTCTCTGCTTAGCGCTTACTCTCTCTCTCTCTCTGCTTACGCTTACTCTCTCTCTCTCTCTGCTTAGCGCTTACTCTCTCTCTCTCTCTCTGCTAGCTACTCTCTCTCTCTCTCTCTCTCTGCTTACGCTTACTCTCTCTCTCTCTCTCTCGATTCGTGCTTACTCTCTCTCTCTCTCTCTCTCTGCTTAGCGCTTACTCTCTCTCTCTCTCGCTAGCGCTTACTCTCTCTCTCTCTCAAGCTAGCGCTTACTCTCTCTCTCTGCTTGCTTTCTTTCTCTCTCTCGCTAGCGCTTACTCTCTCTCTCGCTAGCTAGCTCTCTCTCTCTCTCTCTTGCTTAGCGCTTACTCTCTCTCTCTCTTGCTTAGCGCTTACTCTCTCTCTCTCTCTCTCTTGCTTACTCTCTCTCTCTTGCTTAGCGCTTACTCTCTCTCTTTACGCTTACTCTCTCTCTCTCTTGCTTGCTTTCTTACTCTCTCTCTTGCTTAGCGCTTACTCTCTCTCTCTTGCTTAGCGCTTACTCTCTCTCTCTCTTTAGCGAGCGCTTACTCTCTCTCTCTCTTGCTTAGCGCTTACTCTCTCTCTCTCTCTCGCTAGCGCTTACTCTCTCTCTCTCTCTCTTGCTTAGCGCTTACTCTCTCTCTCTCTCTTGCTTAGCGCCACACTCTCTCTCTCTTGCTTAGCGCTTACTCTCTCTCTCTCTCTTTGCTTAGCGCTTACTCTCTCTCTCTCTCAAACACCCCCCCCCCCCCCCCCCCCCCCCCCCCCCCCCCCCCCCCCCCTCTCTCTCTCTCTCTCCCTGCCTACGCTCACTCTCTCTCTCTCTGTTTACGCTTACTCTCTCTCTCTCTCTTGCTTGTATTTACTCTCTCTCTCTCTCTTTCATTAGCGCTTACTCTCTCTCTCTTGCTTACGCTTACTCTCTCTCTCTCTCTTGCTTACGCTTACTCTCTCTCTCTTGCTTACGCTTACTCTCTCTCTCTCTTGCTTAGCGCTTACTCTCTCTCTCTCTCTTGCTTACGCTTACTCTCTCTCTCTCTCTCTCTCTCTCTCTCTCTCTCTCTCTTGCTTGCTTTACTCTCTCTCTCTTGCTTGCTTACTCTCTCTCTCTCCCCCCCCCCCCCCCCCCCCCCCCCCCCCCCCCCCCCCCCCCCCCCCCCCCCCCCCCCCCCCCCCCCCCCCCCCCCCCCCCCCCCCCCCCCCCCACTCTCTCTCTCTCGCTAGCGCTTACTCTCTCTCTCTCTCTCTCGCTCACTCTCTCTCTCTCTCTCTTGCTTACTTACTCTCTCTCTCTCTCTCGCTAGCGCTTACTCTCTCTCTCTCTCTCTCTTGCTTACTCTCTCTCTCTCTCTTGCTTACGCTTACTCTCTCTCTCTCTCTTGCTTAGCGCTTACTCTCTCTCTCTCTCTTTGCTTAGCGCTTACTCTCTCTCTCTCTCTTGCTTAGCGCTTACTCTCTCTCTCTCTCTTGCTTAGCGGCTACTCTCTCTCTCTCTTTGCTTAGCGCTTACTTCTCTCTCTCTCTCTTTACAAAGCTAGCGCTTACTCTCTCTCTCTCTTTTGCTTAGCGCTTACTCTCTCTCTTTGCTTAGCGCTTACTCTCTCTCTTTGCTTAGCGCTTACTCTCTCTCTCTCTCTCTTTGCTTAGCGCTTACTCTCTCTCTCTCTTTGCTTAGCGCTTACTCTCTCTCTCTCTCTTGCTTACGCTTACTCTCTCTCTCTCTTTATTAGCGCTTACTCTCTCTCTCTCTCTCTTTGTTACGCTTACTCTCTCTCTCTTTGCTTATATGCTTCCATTAAAGAATTCTTTATTAGTAAAAGCTCTCACATTTTCTCTCTCTCACACCTCTCTCTCTCTCTGCTTAGCTGGTTCTATTCTTCCTCTCTCTCTCTCTGTCTCTCTCTCTCTCTCTCTCTTTAGCTGTCTTTGCATCCTATAGTTTGCTGTCTATCTTTTTTTCTTTGGTTTTTGCAGACTCTGGCTAGTTGTTTCTGTGTGTGTATGTGTGTATGTGTGTGCCTCTCTCTCTCTCTGCTTTGCACACTCTGTCTAGCTATTTTTCTCTTTGCTTTGCATCCACTAGAAGCAAGAACTTGCTTTTCTTGTTGGGTGTGTTTTTGTATTTGTGTTATGAGAATAATTTGGAGGCACGCCAAACACCAGCAGCAACCTTCTGCCTGACTAAGTCACTCAGTTCAATCTGTTGCTCATATTACAACAAGGCTAAATAACACACACACACACACACACACACACTCTCTCTCTCACCAATTGCACATCCTTGAACCTCCCAATCCCAATCCTTAATCTCTGAAAGAAAAAATATCAGAAGTCTATCAAATTGAAGATGCTATCACCCCTCTGATGAACCCAAATGGAATGGCCCAAATTTAGGTTTATGTGTAAACAGTGTTTTCTATTCCATTTTCAAGTTAGGTGAATTAAACGATGCCATATCCCAAGCATATGTCAAGTTGGGGCTGCAGCACTGCTGCTGCTGATATTTAAAGTTCGATAACTCTTATCTCAGCACAATCCTATTTCCCTGTGTCTATTTTCACTTTCAATAAACAACTTCTTGTGACACAGGAGGAGGAGGAGGAGGGGAGTGTTACTCTTCCTTAACCTTTCTTTCTTTATTTATATATTTATCTCCATTTACCTAAGTGTCCATTGATTTGATTTCTTGACAAATTAAACAATTTTGAATCCCTTTATTTAAAAAAAAAATCTACCGTTTTTATATATCTCTCAGAAAAGAAACTATTTAGCAAACTAAATTTTGTGCGAATGCCTTTTCTAGAAAGAATAACGAATGACAATGATTTGCTGTGGATTTCATTACTTTTGTCTCTTATTGTATTTTTTTTCTTTATGCTATAAAAAGCAATCGATGCAAAATGTAATTTGTAACTTATTTTTTCTTTCTGTTTCTAAAATAACTAAATCTCTTTTGAACTGTAAATAATTGCCACAAATTCTTGTAAGAAGGTATCTTTGAATGTTTATGAATTGATAAAGCAGACAACAATGTCAAGGAAAGAGTGTATCATGCTAAGAATGTTAATTTTATGTTTTTATAATATAAATCCAAATATATAAAAGAAAAAGAGGTTGTTAAAATTTGTGTTTATAAAGGGTGTGCTCAGTATCAGTGATAGTGTTTAATATAGACAGTGAGGATAGTCTAAAGATTGCAATAAGGCATGAAACAGTCACCATCTAGTGTTGATTCCTGTGCCTACATTGCACACTATATATATATATATATATATATATATATATATATATATATATATATATATACAGGGAGGGATTATTGTTCTGACAAGAGAAAAGTATATATTTGAAAGAATTTTAATTATGTAGAATTTTTTCGTATATTTCATGACACATTTTGAGTTTAGTGACCTCTTTTCAGGCAAAGAATGGTTGGTCATAGAGATTATAAAAAATTTTTACTAATGCTAAATTTTTCACAAATCACAAAAATGAAACATCACTGATAGTGCTTCTAACATCAGCAGCATAAAATTCATAGCCCAAACCTCTGACACTTTCTACAAAAATTGAAAATAATTTAGTCATCCCTAGGAAGACAAATAAATCCCAACTTCAGTTGTTGGGTTTTTATCATTTATATATAATGGCTGGCTACCCTTGTTGTTCAAATACTAGGATGGCTAGCCAATTCCTGTTATAGAAACATGCTCAGGGACGTTTGTTCAACACCCACAGAGCCCATTTGTGGGTTAAACCGTAATTATACTGAGCAGACCTTAGTTACAGTTTCTGGGAGAAAGTGCATCACGGTGTGGTCAACAGTTTAAACAAGGCCAGTATGCTTAAACCCATTGAGCTATTTGGAACTTGGCTCTCTAATAAACAATTATCCATTACACCACCTCCACATCCAAACTTAGAGTATCTGGTATTACCAAGCTGTCACCCATCTAGGTACTGACCAGATTCAACATTACTTAACTTCAGTGATTGTATAGGAACCAGAGGAACCAGTGTTTTAAAGTGATTTGGTTGTAAGCCGATCTTGAGACAGATTGGTAGACAATATGCTGATCGGAGACAAAAACTGCCAAATTATATATAAATAACCAAATAATTTAATAATTGTTTTCTATGAGGATATTTAATAGAGAAAATATAGATTGGTAAATAAACTGTAACGTTTTCTTTTGTACCATCTTGTTTATATACACATAAACTGTATGTAAATTTATTTGTTTCATGTGTTTTTATGAGGATATTAATCAGTGCGTCTTGTTTGCTCTGATCTGTTTTCTGTCAATCTCCTTTTATTTTTACCTTTGTTGAATAATTGTACAGTCCTCATTAGCAATGTTATCACCTGTGTTTCTTGTCGTTTTTCCCACCACTCTCCTTGATTTCGTTGTTCTCTTCTGACTCCTCCCATTTTTTTCTCACTCTGTGTGTGTGTCTGTTTGCAGAGCAAGAGGAAAATTGACATCCTATTGTCCATCATCATCATCGTCACATGCTTGCTTTGTGGTGGGAGATGTTAACTCTAGCCTTTTAGTTCAATTCGTCTTAATATGGCTCTTCATACATTAATGGTGTAGAAAGAAGCCCAGCTGATACACTTTTATTATTTGAATATTAGCCAAGACTTGGAAGAGAACTCGCCTTCAACTCTAACCCTTGCTCTCCCTACCACCTCTCCAACCCTCCCTGTAGTCACCCACAAATCAATTATATATATATTTTACGCTTGTTAACCTTACGTCTATATACTCAAGCTGTAAGCATTAGCGCCAATACTGCTGTTATATTTACTGTAGTAGTAGTAGTAGTAGTAGTAGCAGTAGCAAATTCTTCCTCCTGCAGCAGCATCATCATCAACATCATTATTGTATCTCTATATCTGCTGCTGCTGCTGTATAGTCACTTCTATAAATAGATTGTTATCTTAAACTATATTGCACATAATAATTTCTAAATAATATAAGAACCCTCTCTCTCTCTCTCTCTCTCTCTCTGTTTTCTGTCTTTTCCTTCCCAATAATATGAAATAATTCTTATATAGTTCCCAGTTTTTATTCAGGCGAAATGTTTTTGTTATAGAATATGTTTACACCATCATCATCATCAATTTTTCTACTTTTAAAACAAAAGAGATGGATTGCTTTCATATTTTCATGACATTCAAGTTGGTTTTATGCATTCCTTTAAAAAAAAATGCTCTGATTTCTTTGTAGCTTATTGAAATCTTCTATTAATATCTAAAACAGAGTTAATTTTTCATAATTGGCAACCTGTTTAACTTCATTTGGCTAAAAATCACTTTGTACGTGCATATATAAAAAAAAAACAAAAACAAAAAAAATGCGTATTCCTTCTTTTGAATGAAAAATGCCTATTGACTGTTTTAAAAGAATTTAATGAGAAACAGTTTAATTTAATCATTGCTACATTCTCTCTTTCTGTCTCTAAACTTTCCCACCCATCTTTCTTTCTTTCTGCTTTTTCTTCTTTCACTGGAAATAGATCTTTTTAGATTTACCAAAGATTACAGCCACTAGAGAAATCACGTCGCCACAGGAAGCACAAGATTATTGTATGTACCTACCCATCATCTCTGACTAACTATAACCCACAACTAAAAGGAAGTGAAGATGCCCATTCATTTGGCTTTACCAACCACACCTCAAAATATTCAAGTTTTCATCATCAACCCTTTCATTATTTTAGTCAATAGAATTGTAAGCTCTGTCTCAATTTTGCAATATTTTTTTCAGAATAAAAATAAAATATGAAAGTAAAGGGATTTGATCGGTTATTTGATTCTTGGTGCTTTTTTTAGTTTACAAACATAAAAGCTTTCTTCCTCACGTTAAGGAATTTATTGTCATTTTTTTAAAGGACTTTATTGGAAAAGCCAATAACAAAGTTTAATTCTTAAACTTTTACTACTGCCACAATGGCTTTGCTTAAGTTGATCTTTGAGGAAAAATATTTTTTAATTTTAAAATCAATTATTAAAGTACATTTCATTTTTTTTTTTTTTTTTTTTTTTTTTTCCTTCTCTGGCTTGAAACATGAAACAAAATATTTTGTAAATATTTTAATCTCTTTTCTTAGGGAACATTGAACTGTTTCTTTTCAGTTTTATTTTGAATTTTTGTTTAACATTTACTTTTTTATTGTTTACACTTTTTGATAATGTCTAAGATTTGTTTCCAATTTAATTTTACCTATTATGTACAAGTTTGTAATCTACAGCATTTAGATAAACTTTAGCCTACCAGATACTTCCTCTTCAAATATAAATCCTGGGAGATACTTTATAGGAAGTAGGGGTGGATTACATGCTATCATATTCTAAAACTGATTAATTCAGATTAAAGGTAATGCTTGCTTTTTCAAAAGCTTACAGGCATCACTTCTATTTGTAGATATTTGATACTTCGGTTTTAGTTTGTAAGAATGAGATTGTTTCCCTGTTTAATTATGATGTTTAATTTAATTAATACTTTTAATTATAGTAATGTTTATTCTAATTAATACTTTAGTTTTCATTTAAACAGCTTTTAGATTTGAAATTTTGAAGTTGGAGTTTTTACAAGATTTTTTTTTTATCAGATTATCTTGGAAATTGAAAAACTTTTTAATCATACTGTATCCCTTCAGATGAACCTTATTTAAATGTTTTAATATATAACAGTACTCAGTACTATTTACAGTAAAAGTGACGAAAAGATCCTTCTAATGTAGTACATTTTATAATTTGTTATACGCACATTTTGGAAATCAATACTTTGTTTTATCTAGTTTTTCTACTTATATAAAAAATGATATAAAAATACTTAACTGATAACTTTTTGGTATCTGCTAAATTTGTTTTTCTTTTATATTTTTGTCTTTTTTTTTTTTTTCTTTTTTTTTTCTTTTTTTTTTTCTTCTAGTGATCCAAGTACGGCATGGCCCACGGGGAATCAGGGTGGTCAGACACCCCAGTCTCTGTCTGTTGTCACTACAGTTTGGGGTGTTACTCAAACCACCCAAAGTGGACCCTTTACCCACAGCACTCCCGGATATACCAATACAACTATGTCTACTCCAAACTACACACAACAACCTCAGAGTTTTGCAGGTGGGCAAATGCAAAAAGCTGCTTTTAATCAACAAACTATGCCATATAGGAGAGATTCGGCCAATTATAGCCGTCCGAGGTAAGTTGGAAACAGGCTTGTGTTTTGTGTCCTTTCTCTTTTTTTCTTGTTTCTTTTATCTGTTTATATATGTAAACAAATGTCTGCATTAGTTTTGGACATTTTTTTTTTTTTTTATTTTGTTGTTGCTTCTAATCAACCCTCCAACCATTCAAGTAAATAGTGTGCAATGTGAATAAACAAATAGCTTCCAAGAAGACTTGAACTCCAGAAATAATGAATTTGGGTTCAAATCTCATTGGAAGAACCTTGTTCATTTTGGGTTTGGACAATTTGGGTTAACAGTCAGAGGAGGAAAGCTAAAATGAAAAAAAATAGATGGAAATTTAATTTTCAGATTCAAATAATTTAAAATCTTTCTTTTGTTTGTTTTTTAGTTTAACTAAAACTTTTGAAATTCTTTCTTTTCTTTAAAAAATAGATATAAAATCCAGGTATACTTTTGGAAGTAGGACTATTTCTAAGTTTTAAACCAAATCTAACACCTTAATTCAAAAGAAATTTTCAGAATACTTAGAATTTATTGGTTAGAAACTTTTAAAGCTATGTAAATACAATTTAGCACTTTGTCATGATGTAATGGCTATCAATTTTGTATTGTCATATTGAGAATAAGAGTTGGATCCTCACTGGGTACACTATGTGGGATGTACCACATCTAAGCTTTGCTTAATGAATCTCTATGAATACAAATTTTATCTTATTAAAACTTATGGAAATTATTAATGATGAATTTTTATTTTTTGTCTGAATTTCTGGGATGATGAGTTATCATTATTTACACTATTTATATTTGGACTATTGTCCTCATCTTTGTTTTTATTATCTCCTCATCACCTTCTGTCTGAATTTCTGGGATGAGGAGTTATCATTATTTACACTATTTATATTTGGACTATTGTCCTCATCTTTGTTTTTATTATCTCCTCATCACCTTCTGTCTGAATTTCTGGGATGAGGACTTATCATTATTTACACTATTTATATTTGGACTATTATCCTCATCTTTGTTTTTATTATCTCCTCATCACCTTCTGTCTGAATTTCTGGGATGAGGAATTATCATTATTTACACTATTTATATTTGGACTATTGTCCTCATCTTTGTTTTTATTATCTCCTGATCACCTTCTGCCTGAATTTCTGGGATGAGGAGTTATCATTATTTACACTATTTATATTTGGACTATTGTCCTCATCTTTGTTTTTATTATCTCCTGATTACCTTCTGTTTGAATTTCTGGGATGAGGAGTTGTCATTATTTATACTATTTATATTCGGACTGTTGTTGTCATCTTTGTTTTTATTATGAAAATGTATTGGTTGTTGTGCTCTCCAACCTTTATCAGGTGTATATTGACCCAGGTAACTTACAAGAAATTCAAAACTGAAACCTGTATTTAATCTGTGGGAGTCGACTGTTTTTGTTATGTCTTCACTGCTCATGTCTAGGAATATCTCAAGTTCCTATTTTTAGTACAGCTCAGCTATTGCTCACCCAGTTTTCACTGAATTGAAGTGCACACTGACTGGCCAAGGGATTGAACTCACAATTACTATGTCATTAAATTCACAAACCAACACTAATCCACTGGGCTATTGTCCCATGGAATTACCCAGACCCATATATACCTGATGAAGGCCAGAGAGAATAGCGGTTGAAACGTAATAACAGTAACAAAGATGTAAATAGCAAATGTAAATAATATAAATAATTAATTTCCATTTTGTTCTTATTGATAGACATTGAGTTCCTGAAGATTTATTTTTTTCTCTTTATCTTCCAAATTTCTGTATACAAATGCTATATGCGTTGGTAAAGCAAATTCAAATAAGGAAATGATTAATATGGAATTATCTAAAATTTCACACTTAAATTTCACATAATTTTTTTATAATAAACTGAGTGGAATCAAAGAAATTGGACCTTATTCTATTGCTCTCTAATCAGATAACTTTAAATCTCCAGGGGTAAGGACATTAGTGTGGAGTTTTTCAAGCACCCCATTTAAAATATATAAATATATTTAATTTTTAATCTTCAATTTAAAAAATATATAAAAATATATATTGACTGACTTTAATTAAATTTTAATCATGTATAAAAAATTTAATAATATATAAAAAATCTTATATTTACTTTATTTAATTTAATTAAATTTTAATCATTTAATTGACTAAATTTGAAATTTAAGATATATAGTTTTTAATGTATTTGTTTTACATAGTTTTGATTGTATTTACTGGTTTTTATAGGATAAGAAATAAAATTTACAAGAACAGCAAAGAGTTTTAATTTGACAAATGAAATTAAAAGGCCAATATTTAAAAAAAAAAAAAAAAAAATTGAATTTGTAAGTTTCCAAAATTCAAATATACCACAATAGGTATCATTTTATTTTCACTAAACAAACGAAAATTGCTTGTAATTCACACAAATATTGAAAACTAAAACCAAGAACTCTTTCGGTAATTGAGACAGGTTTGTAGTGCATTGGATATCGGCTCAGAACGAGAAATCGGGGAGCCGAGTTCGAATTCCAGCTGAATTCATTGCATTCACTTACACGCAAATACTCTTGAGAAAGGTATTAATCCATCTCCTCCTTCCAGTTATGGGTTAAATAACAGGACAGATTGGGTTCTATAGTCTTGGTTGGACCCAGTCAACCGCAGAAAGCAATGGCAACCTACTGCGGGAGAATCTTCTGCCCAGTCAGTCATGTCTCTTTCGAGACATGATCGCCCAAGCGTGTATCATGTATGGCACTTAACTGACTGAGTTAGTAAGGTTCTTGACTAAGCATGAACATTTGACTTACCACTTACTAAATATTAGGGAAAAAAAATTGTAGTCTAGTGTTCAAACTCCTCATGCTAACAGAGAGTTATAGTTTAAAATTGATACCTTACACACCTACTTGCTCATTTCACACACATCCCTAAAATCAAATATTTTTGCTATTTCTAACAAATTTCACAAATGGGGATTTCTTGAGATTTATTCTTATTTCCCAAGAATGCTTATAGTTGTAAAAAAAAAAAAACACTTATTATAAACCAGTTTAAGAAAAATTACTTTCACTAGAAAATAAGGTTTATTAAAAGCTTTTACAAGTCTGTATCTATTTTCCCACTAGATAAACATTTTCTTTTATTTTATACTAGCAGTATAGACCGGCGTTGCTCGGGTGTAATGAAAGCTTTAAAACTAATCCATGGTCCTGGAGCTCAGACTCAGCCTAAAGAATATTTGTGTGAAGTTTGGTGGGAATTGGATAAAAATTGTAGATTTGTATAAAGGACATACAGACAGATAAACAGACACACACACACACACACACACACACACACACAAACATCTTGCCTTTTTATATATATATATATATATATATATATATATATATATATTAATCGAGTTTCTGCACTATTATAAGAACTGCAACCTTGAAACTTCTGAATATCATTTCTTATGTCTTTGTCTATGAGTGTATCAAATTTGATTAAAATTGGACCACTCCTTCTATAATCCGATTTTTTTCAATTATCGATTTTCGATATTTATCGGGGGTACCTCGACACAAAACCTTGCTAAGAACACTTGCAGATGCTTATAGTACAACTGTGTAAAAGTTCCATTTATAAATAAGTTTAGATAATAATATAAAACAAAATAAAGATGTATTTGTCATAATTTTATATTTATCTAAAGTCCGAATGATTTTATTTCAATATATTTCTAATGATTAATGACTTATAGAAAAATATTTATATCATTCATGTAATGTACTTTTCAATGAACATTTTTATTCTCCCAAGACCAATGTGAAGAATTTGTGGCAGGGGTGAAATCTGTCATTGAAAAATGAAATTTGTTTTTTTAATTATTAGTTTTAGCCTGTTACCCTATTCAACTTTCACACATCTTACAATCAATCATTCCTTCCCTCTTGAATTTAATTTCCGTTTTGTATAACAAAATTACATTCCTAAGGGTATTTGTGTGTAAGGGAAAGGTATTAATCAATCTCCAGCCTCAAGCTATGGGTTAAATAGTAGGACTTGTATCTGGAAAAATCATTGTTGCAAATAAATTAATGCAATATTCACTTACAAAAAAATAAATTATTACTGTATTTTCCAGCTTAAAAGATGCACTATCCACCCCCCTACCCTGAAAAATACGTGTATGTCTTCCAAGATGAATGTATCAGTTACCACAATGGTTACCCCTATGACATAGATGGTAGTGAGGGTCATTTATTGTACATGATTGACAGTAGTGATGGCTCTGCAAATGATAGTTTAGAGCTTTTACATGACTTCAGCAGCAATGAATTTTTGGAATTTGAAGATGAACAAAACTTATTTGATTGTTTTATATTTTTACATAGGATGTGCGTTGTAGTGCATTGGATATCGGCTCAGAACGAGAAATCGGGGAGCCGAGTTCTAATTCCAGTTGAATTCATTGCATTCACTTATGCGCAAATACCCTTGGGAAAGGTATTAATCCGTCTATTCCTTCCAGTTATGGGTTAAATAAAAGGAGAGATTGGGTTCTATAACCTTGGCTGGCAACCAGTCTACCACAGAAAGCAATGGCAACCTACTACAGGATAATCTTCTGCCCAGTTAGTCATGTCTCTTTCGAGACATGATCACCCAAGTGTGTTTCACGTATGGCACTTAACTGACTGACTGATATTTTTACATGCATATTTTTAAAAATTTTGATTCAGTTTTTATGAAAATAAACCACCCTTGGACAATGAAAGATGCATTTACTAACCACCAACTAGTATGTCATTGTTATACAAACAAAATCGAACAAGTGATTAATGTAAACAATACGTAACAGCATGTGAGGAACGCATGGTGAATGTGTTCTCACATGAGGACTTTTATAAAATTTTTCTCAGAAATTTCTTTCCAATATTAAGGTGCATCTTCCAAGCTGCAACATCTTGTAAGCCAGAAAATACAGTAATTTCTGTCAAAGATTCTAGTTGAATTCATTGCATTCACTTATGCACAAATACCCCTGGGAAAGGTATTAATCCGTCTCTTCCCTCCAGTTATGGGTTAAATAATAGGACAGATTGGGTTCTATAGCCTTGGCTGGCAACCGCAGAAAGTAATGGCAACCTACTACAGGATAATCTTCTGCCCATTCAGTCATGTCTCTTTTGAGACATGATCGCCCAAAGTGTGTATCAAGTATGGCATTTAACTGACTGAGGATGAATAAAATTTCTTTGATTGTTTCATATTTTTAAATGCATATTTCTAATATTCATTGTTATGAAAAATAAAACCACCCTTGGACAATGAAAAATGTATATTTACTAATCACTAACTAGTATGTCATTATCATACAAACAAAATCAGACGAGTGATTAATGTAAGCAATACAGGAATATGTTGTTGTATAAAAATGACTTTTTTTTTTTTTTTTTTTTTTTTTGTATAGAAATTTCTTTTCAATATTAGTGTACATCTTCCGAGCTGCAGAATACGGTATTAAAATCCCTAATGTTTTAGTTTTAAATAATCCATAATCGATCATATAACAAAATAAATACTTTCTTTAATTCACACTCCACCCACATCTATTGAACAGGTGAAGAGGCTCATTCCTTGTTTCCTGTTTAGGATGCGGTTTCCGGTTTTCTCTTTTCCAATCTTTTCACTCTCTTCTTTTATTTTTTTTCAATTGGAGTAGATAGACTAAACTATCGCCCTGTTCACACTCCACCCATGTCTATTGAACAGGTGAAGAGGCTCATCCCTTGTTTCCTGTTTAGGATGTGGTTTCCGGTTTTCTCTTTTCCAATCTTTTCACTCTTTTCTCTCTTTATTTTTTTCCAATTGGAGTAGATAGACTTTTCCATTCTTTTTTCCTCTTACGTAGCCCCCTGCACATCATGATTAAAAAAAAAAAAAAATTCTTTTGTATAATGTATTGCTTGAAACTTTTTTCTGTATCCTAAAATTTTTGTTTTTGTGCATGCTTATATTATTTGCATGTTTTGTCAGTGGGGAGTAATTATTATAGGCATTTTCAGAAATCAAATAAAAGGGGAGGTCTCTTTATTTTCTTTTTGAGAAAAATGAATTTATCAGGACCAGGGGAGTTTTATTTCTTTATTTTAACTAATTTTAACAGTTTGCATGTTTCAGAGGTTCTTCTCTTCAAACCATTTTGTATATTTTAAAATCTTTTGTTAATTTATAAATCTGTTGTTACTGCGGACATTAAGGAGTTTCAAAATATAGCATTTGAGTTTTGTTTATCTTCTAAAATAGAAATGGAAATCTTAAACCTTGAATTCAGTTTTTTTGTTAGTATAAATAAAATGTTAATCAGTCAGTTAAGTGCCATACGTGAAACACGCTTGGGCGATCATGTCTCTTTCGAGACATGACTGACTGGGCAGAAGATTATCCTGCAGTCGGTTGCCATTGCTTTCTGTGGTAGACTGGTTGCCAGCCAATGCTATAGAACCCAATCTGTCCTGTTATTTAATCTATAACTGGAGGGGAGATACGGATTAATACCTGTCCTAAGGGTATTTACGCATAAGTGAATGCAATGAATTCAACTGGAATTTGAACTTGGCTCCCCGATTTCTCGTTTTTTGATGCTTTGGTCTCAATTGATAGTTTCTATCTGGGTAGACTTGCAATGATCCTTCTTCACCTTTCGATAGACCTGTTCTTATTTTTCTATATGACATATTCCGTATGGTGTAAATTCCTGGTGATGTAAGATTCTTTGTTCTTCTAAAGTCAAAGAATTGAATATTACCTTTTGATGGTTATTAAATATTTTTGAATATCTACCCAAATGCTATTTGGTCTGTTAATTATGTTCTTCAATAGATTCCTGTATTCTAATCTTAGTTTTCAATTCTATTCTATAAAAGTGGATGTCATAGATGGAAAAACGAAAATACTTTTCAGTTTTAAAAAAAAAAAAATCAGAAAATGATAAACAATTACTTTTCTTAAAATGTTGTCCCCCCCCCCCCCACACCCCCATATAAAAATCCAATCTGAAACAAGGAATGCTGAGAAATTTTTAGTTTGATTGATTTCTTAAAATCTGGCTAAATGATCAGAAATAATTTTTTTTTTTCTTTTTCTTTTATTTTTTTTATTAACCCCTTATTTTGTATTGGCTTCTTGATCTTGCTAAGAACTTTTCAGTACTCTACCAGATAAACTATTTGACATTATGCATGCATATGAGCTGTAAAACTTATCCAATAATACTTAATTGGGTAATCTTTAATCAAAGGATTCTGTTTTCAAACATTATCAATGCATTATGAAAATTGATTAAAAAATTGCTTTGCTTTGTACACAGGTTTGTTTAATCTTTATTCATTTACAAAGAAGATATTTTTAAAACCTTGAATTGCATTAAGTTTTTAATTTTCATTTCCATTTTGTTAACCTTGTTGGTATTCATTCTCAATGTTTGTTGCTCAAAATCCTGTCCTTTAAAATGTAACCTTATTATTAAAACTTGAATTAAAATGAACTGTTATAACAATTTTCTTGCCTTGCCCCCTAACTGAAGTTAAGTGCAATCGGACTTCATTATCAACATTAAATAGGTTTTAAAACCTCTGTAAATAATCATTATCAACATTAAATAGGTTTTAAAACCTCTGTAAGTAATGAAATCCAAGAATAACTGTAGCAAAAATGTGTATGTCCAAAATTTTTCACTCAAAAATTGACACCCTATTTTTAGAAAAATGTAATTAAATTTTTGTCTAAAAAAAAGTAAATGATAAACAAAAAAGAAAAAATATTACTGAACTAATTATAAAATAAATGTTTATAATAATTGGCAATATTTTGCTATACATTATTAGCCCATTTGATGACAGATGACTCTCTCCACTAAGAACTATATTTGGATTTACAAAGCAAATATAAAAACTAAAGGAATTAGACAAAATAAATCTCCGTAATCAATGAATTTTATATTTTCCTTCCCTCGAGACATGACAACTCGTGAAGATGACTTTATAGACATTTAAATTAAATTTTTTATAATCTTAAAAATACTATTAACTATTGATGATGACCTATCTTTTGCCCAAGTGAAATGTATTTCTTGTAAAGTTATTTTAGTTCAATAAGTTCTGATCACCTAAACTGTTTCTCATTGCGCCAGTTCATCAGCGTCCACCTTGCACATTTATAAATCTACCATTTATCCATGCATTGAATACTGTTGCCATATCTGGTTGGGTGTTCCTGGCATTCACTTTGAGGTTCTCAACAAAAATCCAAAGAATCTGCAATGTTATTAATCTTAACCTGGCATCTTAACTTTGGTCACTTTCTCACCACAATGATATGGCTTCCATCTATCTTTTTGACAAATATTTTCATGATAACTGACGAGCTTTTTTTCCCCCTGGTGCCCTGATCATGTGAATTTAAACGTGCTACTAGAGTGGCATCTTGGTTCCAACCTTTTACCGTTGAAATGGTTAAATGTAACCATCACTTCTACTCGAACAGTTTCTTTTCTCACATTTCCCGCCTATGGAACTCCCCTTTCATTTACTTGCTTCCCTGATAGCTAAAATCTCTAATTATTTAGATGCAATGTCAATTGTCATCTTCTATCTTCTTAAAATCCTGTTAATCTTTTATCCTTTCTTCAATACCCTCTGTACTCGGTCTTTTCTCTCACTGTAACCCCCTGTGCACTAGTGGCAGCCCTGCTTGGGGCAAAATAATTTAAAAAATGAGACCCAGGTTGGAAATTCCATGAATGGTATGTTCTATTGTACAATTAATATGGACCCAGTATGGGACCATAAAATAATGAGTCAACATGGTGGTAGGTCAAGAACATTTATTACGTCAACAAGAGATACAAAGTGAAAAAGTAGTAATAGCTTGGCTACAAGTGACCGACAGACTAGGCTGAGCTGAACTGAAGTCGTACTGGAAACCAGTGTCTCTGTCGACCCAGTTCTGTCCTTAAGAATAATTAACTCTTGGTTAATATAGGCAAAGAAGAGTTCCATTATTAAGTGGGTAAATCCCCACAAGATTTACTAACTTTTTTTTTTTTTTTTTTTTTTTTTTTTTAAGGGCAGAAATATATTGATGAGTTTAATGATTTTTACTTTTTCTCTTCCTATATTAGATGTGTTCCCTCGAATAATAAGAAGATACAAGATCTTAGACCATGTAATGTTTATATTAGGGAATTGGCAAACTTTATAGACTATTAATCCTTCATAGAATCCCTGATCCCTTATCAATCTGAGGCATGTGCAAAAGAAAAATTCTTAAATTTTAATTTAAAAATAGAAATTTCTTTTTCTTTTTGTTAATAAGATTCATTTCAGCTTTGCCTTTTGTTGACCCATTTTTTATATCCTTTTTTATATTAGATTTATTGTTTTTCCTTACTAGTTCTAAGTAATAATAAGCACTTAAAATATATATATATATATATATATATATATATATATATATATAATACAAATAAACTAGAATCCGTAAGTTTACACAAATCAAAATAAACATAAATATTTGAAAAAATGCCAACAAACAGAACCTAAATCCGTCAAAATCCGACGAGAAATATGTCGTCGGATATTGGGGATGAAAAAAAAAAGAAACCAACGGAACAAGAACAAACAGTCAAGCATCCGCAGGAAACCCCCCCCCCCCCCCAAGACGGAACCTAAACACCAGAAAAAGTGTTCGACACAAAAGTATGGAAGGAGAGCAAGAACACGAAATATCTATAAGTGAGCCACAATCTACCGGGCTTTCACCCTACGGATCGTCAGGGAAAGGGCCTCTTTCCCTGACGATCCGTATGGTGAAACTGCGGTAGGTTGTGGCTCACTTATAGATTTTTCATAAATATGTAATTTTTTTTTTTTTTATATATATATAGTTTCATATGCTTTAAGAGTTCCACTTGAACTCAACCTGATTGGACTCTCTGCCTTTGGGTGGAAAGGAACCCAGATGAGGCTCTGCCCTTTAGCTGGGTTGTCTAGGAGAAAAAAAAAGACAGGTGCCCAACTCTGCCTTGTGCAGGATCTAAGGGATATTGTTGGCAGTTTAAGGGCTCAGAGATCCCACTTTAAAAAGGTCTTGTGTCATATTTTACCTTCATGGTAAGGCAGATAAATACTAAACATACCTTTTTATTGATTTGGGGGACATCATTAATTGGAAGTAGATGTTTCGTGGGCAATAGCAAGGATATTGATTTTTTTTTTTTTTTTTTTTAATCGTATCACCTCGAGCAAGGCGGTAATGCCACTGATGTGCAGGGGGCTACGTGAATAGTGAAAAGATCGGAAAAGAGAAAGCCAGAAACCACATTCTAAACAGGGAACAAGGGATGAGCCTCTTAACCTGTTCAATAGACATGGGTGGAGTGTGAACCGGGCGATAGATAGATCTATCTACTCCAATTTTTAGTTTGAAATTAGTTTTAGTTGTAAGTAACCATTATTCCTTTATGCACACCTTGGATAGTTCCATTAACCACTAGAGTTAATAACAACATCTTTGGGGATCTCTGCTATAGATTATTACTCTGAAATGAGTTCTGTCCCTGTGGGATGCTCCACATTTGTAGCCTTATGCAGGGATTAAACTAATTTTTAGAAGACAACCTAATTTGAGGGTCTCTTTAGGGTGCAATGGTTAATGAGCTAATTCTTAAAACCATTATTACTGTAGTAAATTAAATTTTTATTAGCACTTTGAAAGTTATTCTTGTATCAAAACTTTATCCCTAGAGATAGCAACGTCATGCCTTCATTTACCTTTTCACAGGACTTCAAACTCAACATGGAAACCTACATCAATGGTTGAACCTAATGGCGTTTTTTTTTCTTTTCTTTTTCCTCTCTTTCTCTTTCAAATTTATGCTTTAGTATTTTAAGTTATTTTACTATAATTTTGATAAATATATCTGTTAAAATGAGATGTCTGTTATTTTAATTTTTTTTGCGTAATTTAAACAATTTATCCATTGCACTACATATATCATAATTGAAAGATGCATGAAATGTGCTGTAACTTTTACGGTTGATTTTATTATCCATTTCTCAGTGCTCCTACGTAATTTCAATCTCCTTCCGAGATCATCTTCAGGAGTGTAAGTTGCGGTAACAAAATATAACTGCAAAATTCTGTTGCTAAATATTAATGTAAATTTTTCTTTTGCTTGAAATGTAACAGTTGACAGTTATGCTTAGCGTTCATTAGAAGAAATAAGATAACAAAAACCTCAACACACATTAAACAGAATATGGTACTTCCACAAAAAAAACCCTAAATATATTAAACTTTTATATTGCAACTAAATGCACAAAACCTACAAACAAGATGAAAAAAATCCTAAAAAATCTCATTCTTACTAATATATCTCCTGTGAATCCTAATAAAAAATTAAAATAATAATATATTATAAAAAATACAATATTACTAGTTTAATTATCGGTAATAATTCCTCCCCACCAACTGATGTTTTACATAAAACCAACACTATATATCAATTCAAATGTCCCTTGAGAGAATGTATTTCCAACAAAAAGCAAATATATATATATATATTTTGAATTTACAACAATTACATTAACAAGACATCTTACATTACATATGTCTGATCATTTGTTTATTTCAAGACAACTACAGCAACATTCCTGTCTACAATCACAATAAAAAAAAATAATGATCAGCAATGCAACTATCCTACACTTAAGAAAACAAATTCAAACTGCAGATCCTTGAGGTAATATTCATTAAAAAACTTAAGCCATTAGTTAATAGAATCAGCTATGAATACTGTAGTTATGTTCTGAAATGTTTATAAAAAAAAACAACTTTTTCATGCTTTAATACATGCATGACCATGACATAACAACATAAAAAAATTCCATAGAGGCTAATTTTCATGTTCTAATGCAGAACTGTCAACTGTTAAGTTTGAAGCAAAAGAAAAATTTACAGTAATCTTTAGCAGCACAATTTAAGTTACCACAACTTACACCCCTGAAGATGATCTCAGGAGATTGAAAGTACTTGGGAAGATTGTGAAATGGATAATAAAATCAACTGTAAAAGTTACAGAACATTTCTTATACCTTTCAAATATAATACATGAAAGATTATCCATAAGTACAAATAGATTTTATTGAAAATAAGCAGGCATAATGTTTGCAATATATTTAATCTGGCATGCCTAAAAGAAAATCTGCTGCCTATATACACAAATTTTAAAATATATATATCTTAGAAGTAGTACAAACTAATGGATTGGCTGTCTACTGTTTGTAGTGATTTATTCTATTAAGAGTGCTTGATAGTAGAGCATTATACATGGTAATATTTGTATTATAAGTTTATAATGAAAACATAGTACTATCTTATTAGCACCTCGTCAGGCAGTGAAATATTTTTTCTTTTAGGAATTATTATATATAAAAGCTTAAAAACAACACTTTTTATTCTAACAAAATCCAGACAAGGTGGAGAGATGTTTTTAGGGATTTATCTCAGCTAACCAATAGAAAATTCAGTCAAGATGTATAGGAAAAATTTGATTTACTCTAACAATCAAATTTTCTTCTAGACATCATGACTGAATTTTCTATTGGTTAGCTGAGATAAACCTCCAAAAAAAAAAAACCCAAACAGAAAAAAATATTTCACTGCCTGATGAGGTGCTAATAAGATAGTACTGAAACACAACAGCTCTTGTGTTGCAGTAAACTGGTTTTTATTATAAACTTATAATAAAAATATTACCATATATATTGTTCATTATCTTTTTATTCTACCAGACTCCAATCCATATTTGATTCAACTAACATGTTATTTAAATGTCATTTATTATAAACATTAAAATTTAAAACTTTTGATGTTTCTCTTTCAAAACTTTTTTTTTCTTCATGATATATTAATTACTAATCAGTTATTTCTTTTGCTTTGTAGAAAATGTACTTTTTTTTATTTTATTTTGGGCTAATTCTTCCCTTGAAAATACAATTTGTTATAAAAATATCTGGTCTCTCTTTAACACTATTTTCATTATAATAAAATGCAAATTTCTATCCATATAGATAAAGGAAATAAAAATATTTTATGGTTTATCTTTCTATGCTGTTAAACTAATTTTGAATAATTTTACAAAAGAATAATGGAATTCTTAATTTTAAAACCTCTGTACAAATTTTGAACATTATTTTTTCCCACCTGAAAAAACACATGGCAACTCACCTATTTGCAGTTTAGGGGTCAAAACTTGCAGTCTCTTGATATTGATAGTTGAAACTTGGAATCAGCTTGAACAAAACAACACCCAGGATAATAAACCAATACAAATAAAATAAATGTACTTAAAAAAAAAAAAAAAATTTATCAACTTAAATTCAATTTTTAAATTCCTAACAAATGGGACCAGTGGGTTGGAGGGGACTTCAAAAATGATATAGTATGCTTATTATTGTTTGTTTTTATTTTGTATATATATATTTTTTTTTTAATTTGATCATTTTAATTTATTTTATTTAATTTTGTGGGAAGCTTTAATTTATTGTTGTTGTCTTGTTTGTTTTTTTCCTTCTAGTGGTTATCCACCCACACCGAATACCCCGGGGTCGACCCCACTCCCTCTGCCGGGTAACCATGACTACCCTGCCCCTTCACCGTCAGCCCTATCTGCTGCGTGAGTAAAAGAGGCCTAGACCTGTCTGATACTATATTTGAGATCATGTGAAGGCTTTAAAAATCTCGGCTCAAATTGTTAGCCTGGATATTTTCTTTCTCAAATACTTTCACAAGTTCTCAATTAATAAACAATTCTGTGTCAACTTTTTGTTATTTTTTTTCTTCCTTTACAATATTTCTTCACATTACCCATGTTTAGTGACATTAAGAAACATTTTTTTAATCACTTAGAAACTTAATGATCATCCCCCAAAAATTATTACTTTTATTTTACAATTTTCTTAAATCAGAATTTTATAATTATTATAGACTAAAAATTATACAGAATCCTTAAAGATGTTTTAGGGGATTGAAATAATCTTCGTCTATAGGCTGGGTGTGAATTTTCTCAGTCTAGTTATAATAGAAAAAAATGATGCTAAATTTAACTTTTTCTTATGGAGCTTAGAGCTGCATCACGTTGAAACACCAGCTCCCATATGGTCAACGAAGTTAAGCAAAGTTAAGCCTATTCAGTGCCCGGATGGGTGACAACTTCCTAATCAGAACTGAATTACAATTCCCATTGAAATTGTTGTATTCACTTACATGCTAATACCCTTGGGAAAGGTAGGAATACATCTATCATCCCTCCGCTATGGATTAATTAGTAAGACTTGTATTACTAAACCCTTATCTCAAAACCTTTCTTTTTTTTTACAATCTAAAAAAAAAAAAATATTTTCTGGCTTTAAATAACCTGCAATGGGTTGACAAGCCATCAATTGTTACAAGAAATCAGGACAATTCAACAAGAGACACAAAGTTGATTGCACGTGGTGCATTAAGCACCAGGACTTACATCCTCTTCTGCAATTGGCTGTTGTGAGAGGACATTCTACAAGATTTGCAAATGAACGATACTGGGCAGGTAGTGTGTTGTGGTGCAGTGGATATTGGCTCAGAACGAAAAATTGAAGAGCTGAGTTCAAATTCCAGTTGAATTTGTTGCATGCACTTACACGCAAATACCTTTATGAATCCATCTCTTCTCCCTCCAGCTATGGGTTAAATAGCAGTACAGATTGGGTTCTGTAACCTTGGTTAGCGACCACAGAAAGTAATGGCAATCTACTGAGGGAAAATCTTCTGCCCAGTCAGCCATGTCTCTTTCGAGACATGATTACCCAAGCATGTATCATGTATGGCACTTAACCGACTGACTGATTAGCTAATAGTCAGCTTTGGTTTTGGGCTGAGAGAGTTAAATAACACCAGCTTTTTCTTGGTCAGTCGGGATAAAGTGCTCTTGATGTGCAGACCATCAGTTTTGCCCCAAAATTGGAGTTCATATTTGCTTTACTTAGAAAACCAGACAAGACAAACATGTCAATTAAATTTTCATCTGAAGGTTTTAATTTGGAAATTTTAGAAAATCTTTCTAATTTTTAAACACAACAGAAAACTTCCTTCAACTAGATTTGAATAAGCAGAATTAGTTTTCCGATAACAATCATAAGTACATTTATAATAACTTGGTGGGATTATAGCTGTACTATTTAGTAAATGTAAAATACTGTCATTTAATTTTGTTATATTCTTTTATTGTTTCAAATTTTTTGTTACTTCCCATAATCTTAAGATAATGTGTAATCTAATATGAATGCTTTTTGATAAATTTAATTTTAGACTTCCCTTTAGTTCTTTTTATACAGTAAATCACCTTATGTCACAATATTTGTCTTTGCTTTTGATATATAAAATATGTAAAAGTTTTGATATAAATAAGCCATAATCTGTAAAAAAAAAAAATGGATGAAAGATGAAATCAAAACTTTACTTTACCAACATGTTTTGTCCCCTGAGGAACTTTATCAACGAGATGAAATGTGTTAGTAAAGACGAGTTTTCCTTTTATCATATATATATACACACACACACACACACTTTACCTTTAAAGTTTATCATTATATTCTAAAATTGATAAAATTGTCTATTTTAACATACCATTAATTTTTACAGGAGTAAATTTAAAATTTTTTCCCTTTTTAGTACTTTGTATCATTTAATATATTTATTTTGTTTATTTGATGTATTTTGTTTTCTACCTAAGTTTGTTTTTTTTTTTTGTTTTTTTTATGATCCCTGGTCCTGTGAAAAGTCTACCAATTTTAATTAGTGATCATTTTGAGTAACAAAACAAACACTTGCAATATAGAATTTAGTTTTGATTAAAATTTTTTGAAAGAATTTTGTAACTTGGCATAAAAAACAGGGTCAGAGTTAATGGCTATTTTGCTTCTTTTTTTTTTCTTTTTTGCAAAATTTATTCTACATCTGGCAAGAAGGCCTCTGATTGGGAGTTTTGAGGAGCATGGGACCACTTCTTAATTGCCATTGTTCTCAGGTCTGCCCTGACCAATAGTAGTAACACATGTTAGGTCCCAGCAATGGGTACATAGTTAACCTCCAAATAAAAGCAAAACACAATGAAAGTATAAAAATGCATTATTACAGTAAAAATACCAACAATACATTTTATCTGTAGTTGATGGCATAAAACTGCATTCACAATATTTAGATTTTGGCATTAAATAAACCACAGAAACAGCAAATTATAGAATTTAAGAATATGCATGATTTAATAAACAAAACAAAATTATTTCAAGCTATTAGCACATTGACATTCATTTGAAACAAAAGCAAAAAAATCAACTTTAGAGCTCAGGAGAATTCAAAATAGACAAACATCCATTTTAAAAAATTGCTAAGCATGAAAATGGCTGTAAATGAATTACGTGGCCTAATGATCATTAAAATAATCTCGAGTTCTCTATCAACACCATTTATATCTTACGAACCCTCTGTTTTTGATATTAACTATTCTTTCCAATAAATGTAGCAAAAATGGCTCAGTTTTTCATATAGCGTTATAGTAAATCGATCCTCCATTTTGGAACCACTTGCTGGTACATTACCCCCCACCTGTAAATTGGTTGATTATAATTTTTTTTTTACTTTTTTCAGTGCAATCTTATTGATTAAACACTAAACCTTTTGATTGACAAAAAAAAAATTTGTAAAAATTTCAACATTTAAACGGGGGGGGGGGGGCTCAGGTTTTCATACAACCTTATAGTAAATCAACCCTGTGCAATTAACTGTTTTGCTTGTATATATTAAACAGCTGAATCCTTTGCAAAATTCTTGAATAAAGCCATTCTAGAAGTTTCTGAGGAAGATGCCATCATAAGAAATGAAGAAAACTTGAAAAAGACAAAAACAAGAGCCACAATTCATCCCAAAAAAACCAAAACAAACCAACCCCAACGTGTGTGGTTCAAAAATGAAGGATCGATTTACTATAATGTTGTATGAGAAAGTGAGCCCCCTAAAATTGTTTGAATATTGAAATTTTTTCAAACTTTTTTGATAATCAGAAACTTTATGTAATAATCGATAAGACTGCGCTGAAAAAAGTAAAAAAAAAAAAAATGAAAAACAACAAATTTAAAGGTGGTGGTACTCTCCTTCAGGTTCACCAAGAGTAATTCAACCAAGTGTTCGTTTCTTCTATCTACTCTTGTGGCATGCCATTGACATGATTTGTCAAGATATATGGTGATATAGCATTCAGGGAGAAATGGCATCATGCCTTTTTCACATTATGCTCTTTCTGTAATACTTACGTTCTTTTCCTGATTGAGAGATAATTTTCTTATATTAGGTTGCTTCATAAGTAATTTCCATTTTGGGGAACCCATTGCAATGACAAATGTATTCTTTTTATTAATCATATGCGGCAGTTTAGGATACATTTGTAGTGAACTAACATCTGAAAATGTTCAATGCAAAAGCCAGTGAATTAATAAGGATAAATATCTAACACTTGATGTGAGTTGTGGTGCAGTAGCTATCGGCTCAGAACAAGAAGTCGGGGAACAGTTTGAATTCCAGTGGAATTCCTTGCATTAACTTCCACGCAAATACCCTTGGGAAAGATATTAATCCGTCACTTCCCTCCAGTTATGGGTTAAATAACAGGACAGATTCGGTACCATAGCCTTGGCTGGTAACCAGTCTACTGCAGAAAGCAATGGCAACCTACTGCGGGATAATCTTCTGCCCAGTCAGTCATGTCTCTTTTCAGACATGATCACCCAAGCGTGTATCACATATGGCACTTAACTGACTGAATCCAACACTAATAGATGAGTTCCATGGAAGAAAAGTACTGATGTGTATTTAATGGGCTCATTGGGATATTAATCATTTAGAGTTCTTGAAAGGCGATTAAACACTAAATGTGTATTTTTTAAAAAAATGCTTGTCAACAGGAAAAAAAATTTTTTTTATTTTTTTATTTTTTATGACAATATAAGGCCACATACAGTAGCAATAACAAACAAAATATTGATTTGGATTGATTCTGATTTTACCCCACCTGCTATATCTACCTGGCAAACAATTACCTTTTGGGGATCATTGCAAAACCCTTTGATGGTGTGAAAGCTTTCTCTAATAAAAGCATACGTTGTAATTTTTTTTACGTCAAAATCTGTGATATTTCACTGAAAATATATCGAAGTGTAGCCTAATAAGTGCCAATAAGTCATTAGTTATTACATTTTACTCGCACAGTCACCATCAATTGATGGTGACTCTGTGTGAGTAAAATGTAATAACTTTTTAAGAATATAATAACCAAACACAAATTGTCTAAGATTCAATCAAATATTGATAGCTTTTTTCCCCCTGTATAGACTGAACTCTTTTTAATAAATTTATGGCAATTATAAGATTTTTAAAAAATTTGAGCAAACTGGGACACCATTGACTAGTTGCTTCTATTCGTTTGTCTCTGACAATCTTTATCACTGCATCCAGTGTTGTTCCTCAGCCGATCCACTTAGGCTTTCAGTTGATCTTTTGCTTTTCCACTTTCCATGTTTAGACTCTCACAAGAGTACTTAAGGAGATAGGTTATTGAAGTGTTCGAAAATATGCTTAACCTCGAGCAGTTGGTAGTTTTCTGGTTTTCTAACAATAAAATCTGAAGCACTTTTGTTAAATAAGTATTTATCAGGTTGTCCCAAAAGTTCGTAAACACTTGCAACAAATTAAAATTTTACTTTCCAAGTAATCTAAGGTTACCAGAAAACACTTGCAAAAAATTGAAATTTTACTCGCGAAAACAACAAAAATTATTGCTCAAAATAAAGACCATCATTTTCCAAGACTTTCTGCCATCGATCTGCAAGCTTTGGGATCTGGTCAAAGTACCATTCAGCTGGCTTTGAATCAAAGAATTTTTGACACGCTTCCTCGACTTCATCAAACAAGTTGAAACGGCGACCCTTCAGAAAGTGTTGCATTGAGCGGAAAAGGCCATAATCTGATGAAGCACAGTCAGGACTGTAGGCTGGATGTGGCAGAACCCCAACGCCGTCCAGCTCTTCAAACTTGTCTTTGGTTTTCCTGGCGGTGTGTGGCTTGGCATTGTCCTGCTGCATCAAAGCGCGCTTTCAGTTGATCAGAGCCGGGTACTTTTGCTTCAACTTTTCGTAGACCCGCTCAAGTTGCTGACAGTAAAGTTCAGCACTGATGGCACATCCATTCGGAACCAACTCAAAATGCACAATTCCTTCAAAGTTCCACCAAACGCATAACATGACTTTCTTGCCGAATCAATCTTGTTTTGGAACTGATGGTGTCTCTTGCCTTTTCTGAACCCATCGCTTGTCTCGATTGTGCGGGACCAGATAGACCCATTTCGCAAGTGTTTATGAACTTTTGGGACAACCTAATATTTCAGATTATTTGTATAAAAATTCAGATATAACAAAACGCATATCTGTGAAAAGGGCAATATGAATAAAGAAAAATTTTCTTGCCGTGTTTTGTGCCCTGATGGATTTTATCAAGGCAAACACCAGGTTTTTATTTTGCAACAATTATTTATTAACAAAATTAAAAATGACATTAATTTTTTTTAAAAAGTTTAACTGTAATAACACCTAATAAATATTTATCAGGTTAACTGTGAAAGTAAAGGAAAGTTATAGAGGATGCTGAGGAATTTAATTTAATGCCTAATAAACGAAAGTCAGTAAATATTGTTACATTTTTTTAAAGGCAATTACTATCTATTGTAGTTTGGGAAATTAATTTAAGTATTGATTTATTTAGTAATAAGTTTTGAATTTAAATACTTGTTGCAAAATAAAATGCTCCTTTTGTTTTTATTTTCTCTCTCTCTCTCTCTCTCTCTCTCTCTCTCTCTCTCTCTCTCTCTCACACACACACACACATTAGATAAATTAAGACTTTACAGAAATTTTAGTTCTATATTACTTTCAGTTTGATTTTATATTTTGTAAAGTTTATTAGGGATTTTTCTTTATACAATTCAATGTGTTGTCAAATGTAAGCAAGAATTCTGGTTTTTAAACCATTAAAAGTAAAAATGTTCCAAAGACAGTTAACCTTGCACATTATAGGTTTGCTAGTTTACTTATATGGTTAAAGAAAAAGAAATGATGGAATTATTTAAGGTAATTTTGCTTTCAAATTGATATTTACTGCATCTGTAAGTTGAAGATCTTTATTTCTGCCAATATTTCTTTACACATGTAAGAAAGGATTTTTGTTTTTAAATGATTAAAAGTAAAAACGTTCAAGGGAAATTAGCAACACACACACACACACACACACATATAATTCCGTATCAAATCAACAAGGGTTTAGCCATCATTTACAGGGATGTTAGCACCTGTTGGGGTCCAAGCTATGAGCAAATAGTTAACCTCCAAAATTGGGTCAAAACATTATGAAAATATAAAAAAAAACAAACTTTTATAGTAAAAGTTCCAGCAATGCATTTTTGAAGAAAAAAATGTTATCAGCAGTTCATTAAATAAAAAAAATTATATACCAGCAATACATTTGACTCTCGACAAAACCCTCTTTACAAAACTACATCAATGAAACCTGATCTACAAACTGATTTCTTACAAAGAATACATCTATTCATATGAATCTATTGTAAAAATCTTGTCGGCATTAAATGACCCATTGAGGTTGATATGCCGTAAAACAAAATAAACCCGAACCCTGATCTACAAACTGATTTCTTATAAAGAATACATATTCTATTTATACGAATCTATTGTAAAAATCTTGTCGGCATGAAATGACCCATTTGGCTTGATATGCTGTCAAATAAAACAAATCAAACCAAACCTGAAGGGGAGAGTGAGCTGTGTAACCAATAAATATCAAGTCATTTTGTTTAGAGTAGATTACATTGTGTTTGCAAATTGCATCCCTCCATTTGGGAAAAAAAAAAACAATAAAAGGATGTCCAGAAGAGAAGACGTGGTAATGGCTAGACTCCGAATAGGACACACCTTTATCACCCACTCATATTTACTGAAGGGAGAAATACCAATCTGCATACCATGCCAAGAACCCTACACAGTACACCATATCCTGACAAACTGCATAGACCTTGAACAGATCTGACAAAAACACTATCAAGAAAATAATCTAAGGGGTATTTTCAATAAGGTTGACCCTAAAAATATTCTCAGATTCCTAAGAGACGAAACTATATAACAAAATATAGTCAAAAAGTTCTTCTGAATCATAAGTAACATTTAATTTCCACCCATTATACTACAACAACTAATGTTTTGGCATTAAATGACCCATAAAGTGTTGATTTGCCGTAAAACCAATCAATCAATCAATCATTCCTCCACTTGCCTTAGTTATAAAATTTTTACTTCCTTTTTATTATTTATCTTTAACCTTTCAACTTTAAAAATTTTTTTTTTTTTTTTTCCTTTATTTTTAGTGGCTATCCTCCCACTCCTAACACGCCAGGTTCAAACCCTCCTCAGATGTCCGGCAATAATGAATACCCACCAGCACCTGCGGCTCTTTCAGCAGCTCTCGTTGCAGCAGCTGCCACGGCCACTGCAACGGCCACAGCAACAGCCAGTATGGTAGCCATTCAAGAACAACAGAATCAGCAGCAGCAGATGAATATGAACATGAACATGAACATGAATAACCAGTATGGCCCACAGGTCCAGGTAAGCACCCCTCCCGATCATTCCCCTCCCTTGTTTTGTTATAAGGAAACATTTGATATTCATTGACTGGTACTTTTATTCATCTTTGGCCATCTGGCTAGGATCAAAGTGTAGTATCAGCCAGTTACACCATGAACTCAACCTTGTTGGAACTCTCTGCCTCCAGATGAAGAGGAACCCAGATAAGGCTAATCCAAAGGGCATATCTTCTTCAGGAGAGGGGGGGGGGCTAAGACAGGTACTCAACCCTGTTTTGTGCAGGGTATACAGGATATTTTTGGCTGAGCTTAAGGGCTCTGAGATATATATCTCAAGTACCCATAGCTCAGAGGTAGAATCGCCGATTGACGCCAATTCAGTCGGGTTTCAATCCTGGGTAAAAAGCAATCGGATGTCTAACTGTACCGATGAGCTGTGATAGAGCAAAACAGATCTGTCTGCGGATGACGATATATATATATATAAGAATCCAAAGGAGTATCCTGTATATAAAGTGGTAGGATAACTTACTAGGAGAGCTCTAAATATATATTTATATAAATACTCATAGAGCAAATATACGTAAAAATAAGACACTCATTATTCCATGGTTAAGTGGAAGCATAGGCCTATTTCAGGTGAACCATCTTCAGCTTCCATCTTTATTGTACAGATTCATGTAAAATCTTAGCAATGTAGCAGTCAACCCGTTCAAATGGAGATGAACTTTGACACAACATCTTTAATTAAGGGAGGAGCAACTAACACAAGTCACCATGGAGAGGTGGGTTCGCAGAAAGCAAAATGACAGCTCCGACAGACCAGAAACAAAACATAAATGCAGCCTCTGCAACAAAGACTGTCACTTCCGCATTGGTTTCTACAGTCACAGATGCCAATGTTCCAGCCAAGCAGACAACTAGGATGCTATCCATGATCAACCCTGACCTACGGAGGTTTACTACAAAGTGTTATTCTATGAAAAAGTCGTAATGGCATATTGATATGTAGCTTAATCAGTTACTATTGATGACTGAATTCTACACTATGTATTATTCTAGAGGGTTTATCAATTAAACATATACGATTGTGCACATTTGCACACACTAGGGTGGATTAATGTTCATTGCTTGACACAGTTATTAGTTGGATTTTGATCTAACTTTTGCTACACAGTCTGTCAGGAACATTTACAGCCATTTTGAATCTCAAGAGCTGGTTGATTAGCCATGATGTTATTAAGCAACTAATTAGAAGGGACCTTACTAAACTGGGCACAAATCACTGGGCATGAAATTAATGGTGTGTCATTGACGATGAGTAAGTTAAAAATCAATAAGAGTATTTCTTCAAATTGGTCACTACTGTCTTCATTGAATCATACTGCTTTTTCACGTCATTTGCTAGTAAAGAAAATTTGAGATAAGATTGAATGACACTGCAATAGAAGCTAACTGATTTTTATGAAAAATGCAGTCCTTAAAGGTTTGCCTTTCAAAATATGTATACTTTACTAGATTTTTCTTGTGATAATACATGTTGTATGGCATTAAAATTTAAACAATGAAAAAAAAATGTTCAATTTCTGAGATTTCTGAAGTGACATTGACATAACAGTAGAAAACCATTTGTCATCTGAATTCAAGTCTTTTAGGTTATTCAAACAAAACTTATAAAATGTAGATTAACGCTATTTATGTTGCCTTGCTCAGGCACATAATTCTTTGAAGAGGTTAGTTTCTCTGTAGTGCCAAATTTGCTTGCTCTATATTTCAACACTAACATTTAAAACAAATATTCAGTAAATTTTTACTTGCTGTAATTTTTTAGCTACTAAACCTTTCATCATAATATTTTCTTCAGTACATGATTTAATGTGAAGATTGTATTGAGGCATGAAACTAATAGTTACCTGGCAGTGTCCATACTTTGATACTCTTTATATTTACCTCTCTCTTTATCTCTCTCTCTCTCTCTCTATATATATATATATATATATATATATATATACACAAAAATCTAGAGTGAGCCAAAACCTACCGCGGTTTCACACTATGGATCGTTTTTTTTTTTTCCCTGACGATCCGTAGTGTGAAACCGCGGTAGGTTTTGGCTCACTCTAGATTTTTGTGTGTTTTTGCTCTACTATTGTATCTTTTCTTTCGTACTTTGTATTGAGCACTTTTTCTTGTGTTTGGTTCCGTTTGGGGTTTTTTCTTTACTGCGGAAGTATTGAATGTTTTGTTCTTGTTCCGCGGGTTTCTTTTTTTTTTCTCCCCATTTATCCGACGTCTTAGTACACCGGATTGTAACGGATTTAGGTTCTGTTTGTTAATGGTTTTTTCGGAGGTTTATTTTAGTATAAATTTACGACCGGCATACTTACAGAGTCTATCTAGTTATTATTATATATATATATATATATATATATATATATATATATAAATTTGCCATGAGGTAAGATAGGCTTATACAGATCCTGTTGATTCTGGTGGAGTTTTTGTTCAATACCCCAAATTGCTTTTAGCAAAATGAACGCAAGCCAGGTTATGATATCAGCACATTAGAGGAGTATTTGATTTTTATGAAGAAACTGATTCTCAGAGGATAGCAAATACCCTATGTATATCTTGTTAACTATAACCTCATTACAGATTGCTTGATTGTAAGTTTATATGCTTACAGTATTCTGTTTGTTGTTGAAACTCGTCTCTGACTGCCATTATTTTTTTTGAAGGATCCATTATATAGAGCTTAATTTGTTTTTCATTATTATTTCTCTAAAATTTTTCAGTGAAACAGTTGATGGGTTTGGTTTCAAATTAATTTATATTCTGTGTTAAATTTCCTTGGTAAATTGTGTGAAGTGAATTTTATTTCTCTTCAAACAGAATACATTCAAAACAACCAGAATTATTTTGCAAAATGATGTCTTTTACTGATATTAGTATAGTCAGTCAGTTAAGTGCCATACGTGATACAAGCTTGGGCGATCATGTCTCAAAAGAGACATGACTGACTGGGCAGAAGATTATCCCACAGTAGACTGGTTGCCAACCAAGGCTATAGAAAGCAATCTGTCCTGCTATTTAACCCATAACTGGAAGGAATAGACGGATTAATACCTTTCCCAAAGGTATTTTCGCGTAAGTGAATACAATGGATTCAATTGGAATTCGAACTCGGCTCCCTGGTTTCTCGTTCCGAGTCGCTATCCACTGTACCACAACATACATCCTTATTAGTATAGAGCAAGACTAAATGGGTTTAAAGAGATTCATTTGGTTTAATCTCCTAGAAGAGGAGGCCTTTCCTCTCTGTGGATTCAGTATCCAAATTCTTGGCTTTTTGCTGGGCTCGGGTATTGACTTTTAGCATCAATTTGGGACTAGGATGGGGTTACGATATCAAGATTAAATTATATTATTAATGATTAATCATAATTTTCTCTCTTTCTCTCTCTCTCTCTCTCTCTCATTTCTCTAATTTTCTTTTCCTCTTTTTCATTTTTTTTTTCCATTTATTTCTTTTCATCCTCATAGCTCTCTTTTTACTTTCCTTGATTTTTTTCGCCCTCAACCCCCCCCCCCACCACCACTCCTCAATTTTTTTTTATTCTTGATTTTTCTCTCTTTCTTGATTTCTTTCTCACCTGATTCTATTTCTTTTCTTTAATCTTTTTCTTTTTTGGTCTTTGTCTTCACTTGCTTTTATTTTTATTTTTTTTTTTTTTTTTTTTTACACCCTACATTTATTTTTCTAAAAGGGAGCAAAAAAGCTATTATTGATAATAAGTCGTACTGTAATGTTCATAATGTTTTATTATGCATTTTTCTCAAAATTTCTGCCCTGAAAAGATTTTGGATTGGAATGTCACACATCAGTACACAATGTGTAGAGTAATCCTTCAAATGACGTTAAAATGGTCCCTAAGAATTGGTTGGTGTCGGGGTGTGTGGGTTGATGATCCCAAATGCCAGGAGAACTCATAACTCAAAAGTCTTGAATTGTGCTGACAGATGTTTCTATTTGCAATGCTTTCCACGCTTTTGGTCATTGGTCAACATTTACACTTAGTTTTCGCATTGGTGTCCCAAAAACAGGATCTGCAACCACTTATCCCCCCACCCATCGAAATCTTCAGACAACGATTTAATGGGTGAGCCCAGGGGGGCTTGCTCTGCTCTTTTGACCTTTTTAAAGTTTGATTCCTTGTCTGTATAACAGCGATTGGATGGATTTCTTCGTTGGAATGTTCTTGTGACATTGCTTGCTTAAAAAATAATTGGATATTTTGTTTGTGCATAAGGATAACATGAGGTGTTGGAGTAATGGGCATATAATGGTTACCAATGTGGAAAAATTGGAATTGGCAAGTGAAATTTGAACTTTCTGCTGAGGCTGCTTAGGGTTTAGAAGTAATAATCATGGGAAAGGCATGACACCACCTAACCCTGCATTGAATATATCTACAAAATAGTGGTATGAGGAAACATGGTAATTTTTAAGATGTAAAATGGAATTGATAGTTCAGATTTTGGTTGTGGCTACTTATGTTAAATGTGTGCTAATAGCCTCAGGAAAGGCATGAATCCATTTCTCTTGGTGTTCTATATATGTACCAAATTTAGGTGTCAGGTTGCAGAACAATTAAAATTGGCAAAGAGTTTAAATTTTGATTGGAAATGAATCTCAAATGAGGCTGCTTGCTTGTATTCACTTCAATCTAATTCCATTGGGAAAGGCATGGATTCATTTCTCCCTGTGTACTATTTTATTGTCTGATATCTTGACAAAATGTCAGGAATTTAAGCACTCATTAATAAGAGTAATAATTCTTATATATTAAGCATAAATCCAACAGATAATCTGTAATGTGGTCAATCCTGACTTGGCAGCTCAGATACAGTCACTTTCTCACCAGCACAGTGTGGTGTCCCTGTGTCTCTTCTATAAATACTTTCATGGCTTCTGCTCAGATGAACTTAGCTCACTGGTGCCCCCTATATATGAATTTACTTGAGCCACAACATTAACAACTAGGTCCCACCCTTTTACTGTGAAACTAATAAAATGTAAATGGAAATTCTACTCCAGTAGTTTTTTTTTTTCTCACTCTTCTCGCCTGTGGAATTTCCTTCTGTTTACTTGCTTTCCAGACAGTTACAATCTCTAAGAATTTAAATGTAAAGTCAATAGTCATCTTCTATCTCACTAACCTGCATCCTCTCTCTCTCTTGCTCCTTTCTCTGTTCACTCCACTCTCATCAGTATTCTCATCCTTCTTTTATCAACTTCCTGACACCCCCTATAACCTGTCACTCTTTTTCATAACTTTCCTATGTAAGCCCCCTGCAAAACAGTGGCAGTAAAATGCCTTGCTTGGGGGCAATATGATTAGAAAAAAAACATTTTTTCTATACTATTATAATGTGGATCTACATTACAATCAATATATAAATAAACCAGTTTATGGCCACATTCATCTTTCTCTTACTCACTCCCTGACACCCCTATATAACCTGTCACTCTTTCTCATAACTTTCCTCCTATGTACCCCACTGCACAACAGTGGCGGTAAAATGCCTTGCTTGGGGCGATATGATTATAAAAAAAAAGAAAAATTAGCAGATTTGATTAAAGAGTTTGATTGTAATTTTTAAAAATCTATTAAAAAGATAACCATACAAAAGCAGTCCTTTTTTGGGGTAATCTATGACACACACAGAAACACATCAACACCCAGAGGTAATATGAAACACTGTAGCCTCTGGATATTGACGTCAATGTCTGCTCTCTATTATTTACATGTACTCTATTTCTGATATTGACCCATAAATATAACATACCTTAAAACATAAGATCCCAACCTTTTTGCTGCGATGACCCCAAAATACAATTTCACTATTATCCCTTCCCCTAATGAATAAATAAATACCCGTAATATAGGAAAAGAAGTTAATGGAAATTATTCAATACAATAGTCAGTTAGTTAAGTACCATACGTGAAACACGCTTGGGTGATCATGTCTTGAAAAAGACATGACTGACTGGGCAGAAGATTATTCTGCGGTAGGTTGCCATTGCTTTCTGCATTAGACTGGTTGCCAGCCATGGTTATAGAATCCAATCCATCCTGTTATTTAACCCATAACTGGAGGGAAGAGACGGATTAGTACCTTTCCCAAGGTTATTTGCGTGTAAGTGAATGCAATGAATTCAACTGGAATTCGAACTCGGCTACCAATCTAGCCGTGATTCTTAATGTGCGTGTTGAGCTTGTATTGCCAGTGCCAGTTTATTTATTCTTGGCTTTGTGACTGAAAGGGCTATTCGGGTGTCGTTTGCCACGCTGAGTCTGCTACGTTTCTTGGTCTTCATTCCAAGGACACAGTGTGAAATTATAAGCTGATTGCCTCTTCCCAAACCAAACATCCATTACCCCCAAAATATGGGCTCATTACCCCACTGGGGTAATTTACCCTGGGATTGGGAACCATGGCCTTAGAACATCGTAAAGGAATATGAAACAAAGATGAGCCATTATCTTAAAGATGGCAATTTCGGGATTTACAAATTTAATCCAAATTGGCTAGAATATTTAACTTGGATGGGTTGAATAAAAGCAAATATCTGATTTTTTTTTTTTTGTAATTTTTTTCTTTTTCAGTCATTCATTTATTTTCTTCTTTCTTCTTTAGATGCAGGGTCAACAACATTTTAATAATCAGTATGGTATGCCACAACAACGTCCTCCCCCAGGGAGCATGGCATTGCCTCAAGGTCCACCTCCAGGCCCTGGAGGAATGCCCAGTAAACCTACCATGCCGACTATGTACAATCATCAAAGAAGAGCCTCGCCCTATCCGAGCGCACAACAAATCTTGCAGAAACGACAGCAGCAGTATCCAAATGGCACCCAGGTGAATGCTTCATTCTTTTTAGCTGCACACTTTGAATTTCATTCCATAAAAGCAGTTGCAAATGTATTCCATCAGTTTTTCATCTAACACACACACACTTATTGATTAATTTCGGATTGAATCTGACTATTTTTTCATGCAAGATTACGATTATACCTATCTGAAAACTTTAATTTCATTATCTTGGGGTTATAGATGTGCAGAAACATGGAAAATGGAATCCGTGGTCCAAGTTCAAATTCCAACAGAGTTTTCACTTCACCCTAGTGTTTTTAGTAAATGCATGGATCCATCTCTTGTCTCCCCACCTTCAGCTATGCATTAAAATAGCAGGGTATACTGGGTTCTCTAGCCTTGGTTGGCAACCAGTCTAAGAGAAAGCCAAACATTCCAAACCAAGAGTGGAATCCACTTCTCCAGGTTGTGGATAAAAATAGTAAACTACAGGTTGGGATTTCTACCCCCACCCTGTAAAAGATCCTCACTCAACCTGAAAGACGAGTCAGGTTCTCAGTTTTAGAATTATACATATTTTCTGTTTTTGCTAATTATGAATGTGATACTTCTAAAATATCTGTAGTTAAAATTTTCTTCTCTCTGCACGTCTTAAATAATCCATTCCGTTTTCTTTTCTCTCGTTTTTTTTTTTATGCAATGCACCTTGAATCTTTTATATTCCAATTAAGATTTCAAAGATTCTTGACTGTAAATCCAGAACTTGGTTTTCTCTTCCACCACCAGAATAATTCTAGAAAGTTCCTGCACATGATCCCTTTTCCAAGCTTGTAACCTTTTCATAATTGCTTGACCAAAAAAAAAAAAAACTTCTAAAAATAAAAACCATTGTTGTTGTATGCCAAACAACTTTCTTCTTCATCATCATCATCGTTGTCATCCTCCTCCTTCTCCTCTTCCTCATTTCTTTTCTCTTGCTTCTCTTCCTCCCACCCTTTCCTCTGTATCTTGTGTGCATTCCTGCTGACCACACTCTCTCTCTCTCTATCTATTTCACCCACAGTATGGTGCACCTACCGGCTATGGAAGCCAGCAGCAACACCCAGGCAAGGCACAGTACCCTCCAACGCAACAACCATTGCCCTCACCGACCTATGTTGGACCTCCCCAACAAGGCATGCGCCCTAATGGACCTACCCCTCCCTATTCTAATGGACAAAATATTTATATGGGGCCCAATCAGTTTTCCAATAGACAACCTCAACCTCCTGGTTTTCCCAACCAGTTTCCTAACCAACAGAATTTCCAGGTACGTTTCACAAATTATGGATTTGAATTATTACCCCCCAGTCTTCACAATTCATTGACTAGGTCTTATTTTATTTGATAAAGGATTTATGTGGAATCTCTGAACAAAGTATATAAAAGTAGAGAATATATGGAAAAAAAACCAGTTAGATGTTTGAAAAAAAAATTTTTGTGTTGTTTTGCCACTTAGGTGAGCATTTCCCCGAACATATGAGTGGGGGTTATCATGGCTATCCTACATGACTGAACTTAACTTCAAAAGTCTTGAAAGCTTATAAGGCTTACAGCCACATCCCATTAAAACAGCAATTTCCATATGATCACTGAAGTTAAGCAACATTGAGTTTAGTCAGTACCTAGATGGGTGACCACTTAAGGAATGCCAAGTGCTGTAAACTTGGATTTGCAATTGATGTAATAGATAATTGTGCAGAATGATTAATCAGTGTCAAAACCACTAAGACACCTTTTTTTTTTTCTTTCTTTTGCTTCTTTTTTTTTTTCTTTCTTTTGCTTTTTTTTTTTTTTTTTTTTTTTTAATTGGTGAGATTTTTATATGGGAAGTTTCTTAAGTGTAAATATCGGGATTTTATTTTTTCACCAAAAATTTCTTTCTTTCATTTTTATATCCCTTTGTCTAATTACTATATTTATATTTTAACATTACCTTTCTTAAATCTTTCACTAACTGTTAAAATGCTAAGTTATTACCATAATATGGTTGCCATGGTAGTGACTTTTCCTTAGTGGAGGTGTTTTTGTTTTTTTGTCTATTTGTTTAACGGGTTGTGTTTTAAAAATAAATAGCAAAACATCAAAATGGAAATAAAAAAAATGTCTTTTACATATTCCATATATATATATATAAACCTGCTTACCAAAATACATTTTATCAGTAAAACTACTGAAAAAACAACCCTAGTACTATATATACACACACACACACCCTGATATGTGGACAGAATAATTACAATGAACTCCAGTTGAGGTACTGAATACAATATGCTAAGTGATATTTTATCTCCATTTTTATATATATATATATATATATATATATATATATATAAAAAGGCAATCTGTGAGTCTGTATGTGACTGTTCCTTATGTACGCCTACATTTTTTAAGCTACACCATTCAAACTTTCTAGGGACACATATCTACAGGGAAGCCAGGACAACACATACTTTTTGAGTTTAAGTTCAGCAGTTTTCCCTTTCACACTTTTTGGACAATGAAGTCGATTGTTTACATTTGCTCCGTAAAACATCTAAGATCTAAGATGGTTGCTGAATTACGTCACAGAAATCAAATCACACATGTCAAACACGACTAAAATATTTTTTATGAAAAAAAAAAAAAATGAGCCTTTATATTTAATTTTTATTACGTTTTAAAAATTCATTTGGTCAACAAAAAAATGTGAATATTTTTCCACATAATTTTGAAACAAAAGAAATATTAAAAAAAATGTAGGTGTGCATAAGGAACAGTCACATGCAGACTCACAGATTGCCTTTTATATATATATAGATTATATTTTAAGTGTTTGCAGCAAATTTAAACATTTGTTTCATCCATTGAAGAAATTAAAATGTTCCGAGTTGCATGGGCAACGCCGGGCTATATATATATATATATATATATATATATATATATATACATGCACAGACACACAAACAACTCTTACTAAAAAAAGCCTGAAATTGTAACATCATGTGATATGTTACACATGATACACCATTACAAAAGTTAGTGCTGTGATAGTGTGCATTGCAGGGTACAGGAATTTTTGCCATGTTAAACAATTTACTTCTTCAGTAGAAAGTTTAGAATTTATTGAATCCTCATTCATTGTTCTCAATGAAAAAATCCATTTATATATGTGTGCCTGTTAAATACATAATAAAATATATGGAATGTAGGCAGAATGTGTAGAATGTAGGCGGAATATGAGGAATGTGTAGAATGTAGGCGGAATATGAGGAATGTGTAGAATGTAGGCGGAATATGAGGAATGTGTAGAATGTAGGCGGAATACAAGGAATGTGTAGAATGTAGACGAAATATGAGGAATCAGATGTTGTCTTTCCACACGACTTCTAAAAAAGGATAGAAAGAAAACCCACAACAATACTAAAAAAAAATTATAAGATCGGACATTGAAAATCTATTTTACTGAAAAACTACCTTTTTTGAGATTAAAACACAGAGTAGTTCAAAGGTGAACCATTAAAACGATAAATGGATTTTTTAAGTATACAAACCATGTCAGAGGTCAAATAATTTAACAAAAGCTTCATTATTTATTCTTACTTCATGTTACTTACTTTAACAGTTGGAAGGAATTCCTCCAAAAAAGTTGTGATAAAAAGCAACAATAAGATGAAGGAAAGACTAACCAAAAATGAAATAATTTCAGATTTTCTGCTTCTGAAAAAAAAATAGTATGCATGTTTCCTCTTTCCAATAAAGCATATTTCTTGCTTTGAATTTGTTTTTTGAACTTAAAAATGATTTCTTTATTTTGTTTAGAATGAATAGTTGTGCTGCAATTATCTGCAAACAATTTTACTTTTTTTTTTTTTTTATCTTTGCAGCAAGCAAATATGAATTACCAACATTCACCCTTACCCGGTAATCCTACCCCACCAATGACACCCGGAAGTGCTGTTCCGCCATATGTGTCCCCTGGAGCTGAGATGAAGCCACCCTTTCAAGATTTAAAACCTGCCCTACCAATAAAAAAAGGTAAAAAAAAAAAGCTTTCTGTGTAATAGACAATTTGTATAAATTTTTAATTTTAACAACTAGTGTAAAAGTCCAGTCGCACCATCGAAAGAATGACTGAAGAATTACATTGGTTTGCATTTGAGTTGGTTATATTTACCATCTCAGTAACGAAAGATTTTTGTCCATAAAGTTAACTTTATTTTTGGATATAAAATGAAATCTGTTGTTACAGGTAAAAAGAATTCAGCTTTTTTAAACCTCTAAATTAGGGAGAGAGAAAAAATTCTGCAAAGATGGCTAACTGGAAATGATAAATAAAAAAAGAAAGCAGCAATGTATTAGCAACAAGTCAGTTAGTCAGTTAAGTGCCATACGTGACACACTTGGGTGATCATGTCTCGAAAGAGACATGACTGACTGTGCAGAAGATTATCCTGCAGTAGGTTACCATTACTTTCTGTGGCAGACTGATTGCCAACCAAGGCTATAGAATCCAGTCTGTCTTGGTATTTAACCCATAGCTGGGGGGAAGAGATGCATTAACACCTTTCTCAGGCGTATTTGCCTGTAAGTGATGGCTAGGAATTCAAACTGATTTCTCGTTCTGAGCTGATATCCACTGCACCAGAACGCACATCCACTTAGCAACAAGATCTTTCCTAAAGACCCCGTTTTCCCCACTTCTTCCTCAACCACTATAATTTGTATTTTTTTTTTTTAAAGAGCAATGAGAACTGGGTTTGACAAAAGTGTTGCCAAATGACGGGAATTGCTTACCAATAACAAATAGGAATTATAATCTGTTGACTATATAATATGCTTTTAGTATTTGTTGTGTCAGTTGATAGGTAAACAATTTAGTGAATGAAAGTTTTTATGCATTTGTTTAATACTCGTAATTCCTTTCCATAATCAAATTAATGCAATGTATTTTGTAAGGCAGTGGATTTCGGCTGGGAACAAAATATCATAGAGCCAATTTCAAATTCCAGTTAAATCCGTTGCATTCCCCTACACATAAATACTTTTGGAAAAAGTATTAATCTATCTCTTCTCCCTCCAGCTATGGGTTAAATAGCAGGACTGATTGGGTTCTATAGCCTTGTTTGGCAACCAGTCTATCGCAGAAAGTAATGGCAGTCTACAGCAGGAAAATCTTCTGCCTAGTCAATCTATCTTTTGAGACATGATCGCCGATGCATGCATCACATATGGCACTTACTGATTTCCATAGAAAAAAATTATGCACTGAATTTCTAGAAGTTTTTTTATATCTTGAACTAATAGCCAAATGCAGACGACAATTCTACTCCTACAGCTTCTTCTCTCGCACTTCCCGCCTGTGGAACTCGCTCCCATATTCTTGCTTTCCTGATGGCTACAACCTCCAGGAATTTAAATGCAATGTCAATACTCATCCATTAACCACTTGACTCTAGCTCTTTCTTTCCCCACCCCATATCTCCTTTCCTTTCTCTCCACCTTTGAAACTGTCATCACACCTGCATTCTCATCTTTCTATTGCTCCTTTCTAACTGGTTCGTCTTTCTCTTCAATCTCTTTTAATTAATCTTTTTACACTTATGTAGCCCCCTGCACATCAGTGGTTTTTGCACCTTGCTCGGGGTGAAACGAGTAAAAAAAAAAAAAAATCATCTTCAAAGATATTCATTGAAATAATTCATGAAATCTTTGTATTTTCTTTTAGTTTATGAAGTAAAGATTATCAAACATTGAAGTTTATAAAATGAAAAAAATAATTTGATTCCTAATCACTGTTAGCATTTTTTATTGATGTAAACTTATTGATCTTGCAGAAAATGATGAGCTCCGACTAACGTTCCCCGTGCGTGATGGTACTGTATTGCATCCTTTCCGACTAGAACACAATTTAGCAGTCAGCAATCATGCCTTTCACCTTCGGGAATCTGTCTACCAGACCCTGATGTGGAGGTAGGTATCAACGGGTCATGGCTTTTTATAAATTCACAATCACCCTTAGAAATTTTAGACGTGAAAATATTTTATCACTTCATTATTGTTGCCTTTTGGTTTGGTCATCCTTTTAAAATTACGCTTAAAATTTTCCCCTTATATTTTATACTAGCAGTATAGCCCGGCGTTGCTCGGGTGTAATGAAAGCTTTAAAACTAATCCATGGTCCTGGAGTTCAGACTCAGCCTAAAGGATATTTGTGTGAAGTTTGGTGAGACTCGGATATTTGTATAAAGGACATACAGACAGATAAACAGACAGACACACACACACACACAAACATCTTGCCTTTTTTATATATATATATATATATATATATATATATATATATATATTATCGATTTTCTGCACTATTGTAAGAACTGCAACCTTGAAACTTCTGAATATTGTTTCTTATGTCTTTGTCTATGAGTGTATCAAATTTGATTAAAATCGGACCAACTCCTTCTATAACCTGATTTTTTCAATTATCAAATTTTGATATTTATCGGGGGTACCTCGACACAAAACCTAGCTAAGAACACTCGCAGATGCTTATCGTACAACTGTGTAAATTTTCAAGATAATCAGTTCAGCCATTTCAGAGTCTATAGGTAATGGATACGTACACACGCACACACACAGACAAAGTTTCATTTATAAATAAGTTTAGATGTGAAAAGACTTTGTTTTCATTCTATCAAGGTCTGATCTTTTGTCTTGCCCATCTTTTCTGATTAAAATCACTCTTCCAATATATTTTCTTTTTCTTTTTCCTTTAGGTCTGATCTGGAGTTACAGCTGAAGTGTTTCCATCATGAAGACCGGCAGATGAATACAAACTGGCCAGCTTCTGTAACAGTCAGTGTCAATGCAACACCTTTGAATATTGAACGAGGAGAAAACAAAACTTCCCACAAACCTCTCTATCTGAAAGATGTGTGTCAACCTGGACGGAACACTATTCAGATCACAGTAACAGCCTGCTGTTGTGTAAGCATTAGACGACTACTTGACCACTTGTTCTTTCTTTTGCATTTCAATCTCCTATTTAAAATGTCAATCTTTGTCAGTTTTTTTTTTTTTTTTCCTATTTATTACTCGTGAAAAAGGTTCATGTACGTAGGATATATTTGAATTCTTTTTAGTTCATTTTTTCTTAAATAGAATAGATAAAAAACTGACAGACATTTTCTGAGAATCTATTTAAGAAAATCTATTTAATTTTTTATATATTTTTAAAAAGAAAAATTTTTAACTTGAATATTTCAATTTTGAAAAATCTAAATACAAATGGCTGTTTTATTAAACTGTCATAAAAATAATTTAAATATTAATTTTTTTTTATTTGATAAAAAAATATTACACTTAAAAGTAATTAGTTTTGAATTTGTGATAGTAATTCTGAGTTGGATCTCTGGGCCAGGTAGTACAGATTGAGACTTAGTAAAAACAAAGTAAGTGGTACTAAAAAGAATCAGTTGAGGTAATCGTAGACATGGACAGTGGAAAGAGAACAATTTACTCCTGTAGATTAAATAAAGTGTTCAATTTAAAATGTACCAACTATTTTGGGACAGACTTTTTTTTTTTTTTTTTTTTTTTTTTTTTATTGGTTATGGAACCTGAAAAAATAATTAAATATTCAAGTATGATATAGTGGTGAAAAGTTGTAGATAAAAAAGAAAAACAAAATCAACCAATATTTGATCATCTTGTTATTCTTCATAAAAACAGGGTCTATAAATATATAAAGGTGCCTTATCACCAAGATTAATTTAGCTAATCATTGATTGCTTTCCTGTCAACTATTCAAAAATTTAAATGGGCACAGAATCCCCAATATGTACCAGCTGTCAAAAAAGATTAAGTGTCAAACATATACTTTTAGAGCGTACAAACTTAAATAGAGTGCGAAAGAAGTATTACCAAACAAGTAGTTTGAAAAAACTATTTATGCAAACGAGACCAAGCAGGATACTCGAATTCTTAAGAGAAATTGGAATGTACTCAAAAATATGACTGGTTGAATACCATCTCACACACACATAGATATATATATTTCTATCAACTTGCTATATATTCCAAAACTTGGTTCTACCGAATGTGCATTTGCAAATCTTGTATATGTAATACATATACATATAATGTATGTAGGCTGGATTTGGCTTCAGATAACCCGTGGTGGTTGGTATGCCATAAAATTTAAACAGCCAAATTAAATATATACATTTTTATAAAATTATTTTATAAACTTAAAATGTGTTAAATATATAAATTTGTTAAATGCATGAATTTGTCTAAATATATAAGTCTGTTATATATATATTAATTTGTTAAATATACAAACTTCTTGAAATAGTTCTTAACTTTTTGTTCGATTTTTAATAATTCGATTCGGCGTTAAATGACCCAAGATGGGTTGATGTGCCGTAAAACAAAACAAAAAATTAAATTCAATAACAATTATCATCATCTATCTCTCTTGAATCCTGATCATTTTATTTTCCCTTTTCCTCAACATTTTTCTCAGTAACTCCTTGCATCTTAGTGGCTTTATCAGCTTGCTTGGAGTAAAATGATTCAAGAAAAAAAATATATATATATATATATACAGGGGCCCGACAATATTTTTCGGACACTTTGAAAAAAGTACTTCAAGGTGGTTACTAGTGCCAAAAACTTTTGAGATTGTAAGTATGTAGTTGAGGAGTGGAAATCCACTACTAGTGTAATCATTTTTTTAGTTTGGCTTTGATAATTTTAGTTTTTTGTGATTTTTGTGAAAACTTGCACGACACTATTTTTCGGACATGACAAAAAATCCTATTTTATTAAGAGCTAAGTTCATGTATATGTTGCTGTATGCAAATTTTCTGCTTGTACACTTAGCTGTCATCATTAGAATCAATTATCTGTTCTATTTTACTGGCAAAACAATTAAGTTTAATGAGGTAAAATGCATTCAAAAGAAGTCGTTTGTTTGGCACGGAAGAAGCGAGATGATGGTTTCAGCATCAGAAGGATCACCATGGATTTGAAGCTGTCGAAATCAACGGTCGAATACATGCTGAAGACGAACTCCGAGCGGAAAAAGAAGACAGGACAGAAAAGATCAATTGGCAAGAGGACTGAAAGGAGAATGAAGAGGACTGTGACATGGCTTTTGACATCTGGAGAAAAAGTTACAGCAAGAAAAGTGAAGGAGAAATGTGAATTGGATGTAAACGTCCGAACAGTACAAAGAACGCTGCATAGGATTGGTTTGAAGTATGCAAAGGCTAAGAAAAAAATTACACTAACAAAGAAACACAAAGGAGCAAGACTGGAGTGTGCTAAAAGGTGGTTAACAAAGCATGTTGACTTTAAGAAGGTTATATTTACTAATGAGAAGCGTTTCAAGTTTGATGGGCCCGATGGATGGTGTACTTGGTTGAGAAGGGGTGAGCCTGCTGTACTGAACAAACAACAGATGGGAGGAGGAGTTATGGTTTGGGGTATGATCTTTGCTAATGGAAATATATGGTTGGAGTGGCTGAAAGGACGACAGAACAGCGAAAGCTACAAACAGTTGCTAGACGAGAAAGCCCGTCCAAGGATAATAAGAGAGATAGGGAATGATTTCGTTCTACAGCAAGACAATTGCAGCATCCATGTGTCAAAACTCATGAAAGAATGGATGGCTAAAGTGAATATGACTACTTTGGAATGGCCTGCAAAAAGGCCCAGATCTAAATTTAATAGAAAATGTTTGGGAAATGCTTGCGCAACTTGTCTATGATGGACCTGAAATAACGAAAGAGGCTCAACTATGTGAACGGATACTAGATGCCAAAAAACAACTAATAGAAACATGTAGAGATGTTATTGTGCGTAGATAGACTAAACTATCGCCTGGTTCACACTCCACCCACATCTATTGAACAGGTGAAGAGGCTCGTCCCTTGTTTCCTGTTTAGGATGCGGTTTCCAGTTTTCTCTTTTCCAATCTTTTCACTCCTATGTAGCCCCCTGCACATCAGTGGCGTTACCGCCTTGCTCAGGGTGTTATGATTAAAAAAAAAAAATGTTTGATCATTATGAAGAGAGATTGATAAAAGTTATTGAGAAGTTGATATTACAGACTATTAACAGTTTTTCAACGATGTCCGAAAAATGATGTCACGTGTGTTTTGTAAAAAATGATGAAAAATAAATATTTTTCCTTACCTAATCGATTTTCTTCCATTTTTATTACAGGTATTGTCTTTATATGTTTATGCTATTCTATTGAAGGAATTTTGCCACTCTATGGTACTCGGAAAGTCGAATACTAAAGTGTCCGAAAAATATTGTTGGGCCCCTGTATATAGTTACCTGAATTAATAAATATACATATTAGTGTACACACATGTATAATATTGTTAATCAGTTGTTAATAAAACAGTGCTCAATTTAATATGAACAAAGCTATTTTAAATTCAAATCTATTTAAACTCATTTTGTAAAATGCACCTAGTGATTGCATAATGTGTGAAACTCAAAAGTTGTGCCATCAACGTAGGGCAATATCTGTCATTAGTTTAAACTGACACCTTGAAGAGATGAGCTAAACTGACCCAATGAGGTTTGACATTGTAAAATCAACAAACTTGACCAAATATGTCAGATGATTGCCATTTAAAATGGAGATTTATTGATTTATTGTTTGTCTTCATTTTGATAAAATTTTCTGTCTATATCCCTTTCTTATTGAGTTTTTTTTTTTTTGTGTCTGTAGTCCCATTTATTTGTCCTTCAACTTGTCCATCGACCAAGCGTACGATCTGTGCTACAAGGTTTATTACGAAAACGTCTCTTACCTGCAGAACATTGCATAACAAAAAGTAAGTATACCTTATTTATTTGACAGATTAAATTGGTTTGTGGAATGTTAGATAATCTTTTCAACAACTAGGGTCAAATATTGAGGCAACTCCGATACTAGTAAATTCCTGCAGATTTGAAAAAATACAAAATTTGTTGCACAAGACATTACTTTTTTTTTTTTTTTCTTTTAAATCCAAATAAATTTCCTGCTACGATAGTTTCAAATCTCTAATAATCAGGCTGGTTCAGTCACTGCATATCATGTTTTGTATTCTAATATGAAATAATTTATGACGTTAGTTCAGCAAATTCAAACAAGATGATGAAAGCGGCCATCAGAAGTGAAAGAGAAGGAAAAGGCTTTAAACTGGAAATCTAATCTTAAACAGAAAAAAGGAAAAACCTGTACTCTGTTCAAAAGAATGGGGAGGAGAGTGAACCGGACGATAGGCAGCCATTTCTCCTATTTAGGAAATTAACAAAAAAAAAAAAAGGCATATAAATAGTAAATAAAGTTTCAGAATTAAGGTGGGGACATTAGAAGTATAGAGGTGAAGTAGACTTTAGAAGGAACTGGAAATCCAATCCTAAGCAGGAAACAATTGTACTCCTGTTTAAGAGACTGGGGAGGAGAATGAACTGGACGATAGGTAACCCTATATACGACTGAGGAAAAAAAATTAACAAAAAAGAAATAAACAGTAAATAAAAGTTTCAGAGTTCCGCTGGAAACATTAAAAGTACAGAGTTGAAGTAGACTTCTTTTGATTCATTTGTACCCTCTTACTTCTTTAATGATTTGCAGGATAATTTTTTTTTTTAATCATATCACCCCAAGCAAGGTGGTAACGCCACTGATGCGCAGGGGGCTACATAAGAGTGAAAAGATTGGAAAAGAGAAAGCCGGAAACCACATCCTAAACAGAAGGGAACTGGAAATCCAATCCTAAACAGGAAACAAGGGATGAACCTCTGCTACTGTTCAAAACACTGAGGAGGAGTGTAAACTGGACAATAGGTGAACTTAAAAGGCGGATGTACAGTTATAAAGTCTAAACAATGGTTGACTTTTACACTTGAAGAGGTGAAGACTAATTATTAGGAAAGCGTCCTCTTGGAAGTACCATAAAATCACAACAGTAATAAAAAATGACGACAATAGTTTGAATGTGAATATTTGCACTATTTTTTCCCTCTATTTCCAAACTCTCAGAATCATCTCTTTGATTCTCAATTTGTCCACAACCATTGGTTTGGAGATCTTAATAGGTATTTTTTAAAGTTTCACTAAATTTCTTGGATAAAGAGTTTACTTTGTTCTTAGATCGGCTGGTATCCTTATCTTTGTTATTTTTCTACCATTTCAGCTCCAGCCTTCTTTCGGGGTCTATCAATCTAAGTAAACTTCAGAGAATTTCAAATTGAACCCTTTTAATGTATAGATATAGATTATTCTCATTTCAATTTGAGTTCAATCTCTGAGCCAAGTAGTACAGCAAGACTAGCAATAACTGGAAAAAAAAACCCCAAAAAAACAGGACATTGCAATAGATTGGAAACAGTTTATCCGTGTAGATTAAATAAAGGATTCAGTTCAAACCTTCAATTATCAACAGACACCTGAAGAAGGCTGGAGAGTACAACAGCTGAAACCTCATGATAACCACCAAAAATGAAGGCTGTAAATAGTGTTAATCATTATTCTGCTTTAAATTTTGTTATAAAGTTATATTGTTTTAATATGTGTTGTTCTCATTAAAAGCCATTTAGGCCGTTACTACTGTAGTGAATTTGAGCCATGTTATGTGCGTTGTGGTGCAGTGGATATCGACTCGGAACGAGAAATCAGGGAGCCAAGTTCAAATTCCAGTTGAATTCATTGCATTCACTTACACGCAAATACTCTTGGGAAAGGTATTAATCTGTTTCTTCCTTCCAGTTATGGGTTAAATAACAGGACAGATTGGGTTCTGTAGCCTTGGCTGGCAGCCAGTCTACCGCAGAAAGCAATGGCAACCTACTGCAGGATAATATTCTGCCCAGTCAGTCATGTCTCTTTCGTGACATGATCGCCCAAGTGTGTTTCAAGTATGGCACTTAACTGACTGACTAACTAGATCCAGACTTGGGATGAAATAGTTCATCATTTCACTCGGTGTCAGTGTTCAAACTCAGGATTTTGAATGTTAATTTTCTTTACAATCTGGCCCTCCCTAATTTTTTAGACCAATCTTCCTTATTCCATTTAACCTTGAGCTTTACTAAGATAACCTTAAATATTAGTTCAAAACTCACCAATGGCTTATTCTTCATTTCCATTTGATTCTTATTGCTTCATGATCACGCAAAAAATACCTGAGCGTAGTGATAAGGCATAATAAAAAAATAAACTGAAATAAAAAGTAGTTATAACGTAGTAATACTTTAAGATGTTACAGAATGCAGAGGTTGGGCCAGTCACTAATTGGTCAGAATATGTCCCAGACATGCTATTCTGACAGTGATCTATTACCTTTGTTGAAGTTTTGAATATCCAAATGGCTCCGAGTTGTCAGAGGAATGAAGTGTCAATACACTTCCTGCAACCATTTTCAAGAGACAGCGTCTCTCTGTTTGTGGTCTGAGGCTAAGCCAAGTGTCATGTGTTCCCTTGAAGTTCTTCCTCCTGCTACCTCCTAGAATCCAACCTCCCATGTCTGTCCCTCTTCCCTTATAAAACAATTAAGAAAGAGAAACTCTTTTGTTGATACCATCTATGTTGTAGCATTGTGATCCAGTGACAACACAGAACACAACAAAAATTCAGACAACTTACTATTATACCTACTACTAGAAGTAAGAGAATTTATATTGAAAGACACAAGTAAAATTGTAGACGTAGGGAGCTAGTTAATGTTTCTTTGATTCGGCCTTGTGTCATACTTAACCGAACTCCTCACAGCTTACAAGTTTTATCAAGAATTATCATCATCAGAATTATCAGGTTTTCATCAGAAGGTTGAAGCTGGTTAGAATGTGTGAATTGGGTTAGGGTTAGGGTGAGTGTAGAAGAGTTGAATAATAAAATATTACATTTTTCATTTTAAAATAGAAATTTATTAAAAGGAAAGCATAAAACAAGTTGTAGAAGTTAATGTGAAATTAGAAACATTATTAAGAAGTTAAGAGTAGAGTTCATGTTCAATGATAAAGTTATGGGTATCAAGATTTGTAGAAAATGTTCTTAGTAGTAATTGTTGAAAGATATCTTTGGATGGAGAAGTAAGTCATCATCATCAAGCACGAGAAGTAAAGAGAACAATGTGCGACCTGACCTTATCTACTTTATTCAAAATTGAAATTACATTTTAGTTTAGTCTTTCTTGTTGCTTCCATCTGACTGTCTCACTGGTGCTGATTGGGGAGGAGGGGCTTTTATTGTCATTAGATTTTTCACACTGACTCACTGGTGAAGTTCTCAAGTCTTGTAAGTTGTTTCCATTGGTCAAAAATAAATTTAACACCTACTTGCAAAATCTGGGTTTGACTTGTTCTTTAAGCACAGGTCAATTCTTTTTCTATTTGGACAAAACCAGGATTTCACACGTCATTGTGAATTTTTGTAAAAGTGAAGAATAAGGTTGATTTTAATTCTTAATTTTCTATTCACTACATGGTCCTGGGCATGAGGATAAACTGCATTTGACAGCAAGGCCCCTGATTGGGAGGAGCATGGAACCACCTCTTAATTGCTGTTGTTCCCAGGTCCACCCTGACCCGGAGTGGTAGCACCTGTTAGGGTCCCAGTTATGGGCAAATAGTTTGACCCCCAAACTGGGGTCAAAACACTATGAAAGTATAAAAATGCACTTTTATAGAAATATATATATATATATATATAATCTCAGCATGTGGTGTAGATATAGAAGAATCCAAAGGAGTATCCTGTACATACAGTGGTAGGGTAACTCTCTAAGAGAGCTCTAAATATATATGTATATAAATACTTATAGAGCAAATATAAGAAAAAAATTAAGGCAGACTCGTTATTTCATGGTAAATCGGAATTAAAGGCCTATTTCAGGCGAACCATCATCAGTTTCCGTCTTTATTGTACAGATTTTACACAAATAAAATAAATAAAAATAAATACCACGGATAAAAATAAATTAATTACAAATTGTCGGTTGCTTATAACCAAGTTTCGTTAATATATATATATATATATATATATATATATATATACTTTTATAGAGAAATATACATTTTTGAATGAAAAATATTACCAACAATACATTTTTTTTTTTAAGGAAAAAATATTACCAGCACTATATTTTTGAATACAAAACTAGAAGGCATCTTCAGTTTCTAAAATAAAATTAAAAAAATTTTTCATCAAGATCTGACTAAATCAACCTTCTTACTATAACTGAACATTAAAACTTAAACTCTACCTTTTTCAGTATTAAATAACCCACAGAGGTCGATATGCCATTAAACAAAACTCAAGCTATTCACTACAAAATAATGCTAATGAAGTATTATGTCTTATTCGTTTCAGGTATTATCATTTTGAGATGACTGATGATGACAAAGGCTTCATCAAAGTTTGACCTCTCTATAAAGTTTTTTTTTTTTTTTTTTTGGGGGGGGGGAACTTTTTAGGACCTATTTTTTTTTTGTTTTAAATGTTTTATATCTGTGCCTTTAATTCTTTTTCTTAGTAATGCTTAAATATTTTTTTCTCTCATTAGTCAAAAGAAACTTTAGCAATGTTCCAGCTGGCAGTAACACATTGAACGGAGAAGATGGTGTTGAACAGACAGCAATGAAAGTATCTTTGAAATGTCCAATCACATTTCGACGGATTACTTTGCCAGCTCGAGGCCATGACTGTAAGCATATTCAGGTAAGACTTGGGGTTTCTTTCACATTTTCACAGGTGTTTCAATTAACTTAAGTTGCATAGTTCATTACCCTTTTGTATATCAAGCAAGAGTGACGTGTCATGAGGAGGCTGTGAAAAAAGAAGACTCATAAAAAAGTTATTGTGAAAATTTTGGATTCATGCAAACCATATCAATACAAAATTTTTTATTCAACCTTCAAACTAAAGCTGAAATATTCCCATTAAACAAACCATGATATTAAAAAACCAGGAGGAGTTGAATTTCCTCTTGTTTAAGAGTACCTGTTCTGAGTTATTGTTTCAGCCAATTTGTACCCTTCTTCAGGCATATAATCTGTATAGAAAGAGAAAGTTATTTTTTATCTAGCAAAGTTTGTTGTTTTTGGCTTGAATTATCAGAAGAAAAATCTCTTGGGTTTTTCTATTGATTGTAGAATGGATTTACCAAAATATTATAAACACAGCATAAACAGATTTAAGAGTTCTGAACACCTCTTGGAATCACTCGTCTAGTCTTTTTACCAAATAACCCACTACAATGTCATCTTAGTAACATCTGATAAAAATAAGACTAAATTTTTTTTTAAATTGTTCATTTGCTCCCAGACTCTCTCAAATTAATATCAGCTGTACCATGGGTTTATACTTATGAATCTTTCGAACACTTGATCTTCTTGTGAACGTATGAGGGTGTTTATGCCTCATTGCCTTTGGCTATGTCTTGTTTAATTGATCAACTGAAACAAGATTTTAGTACAATTTTCTGAGCAGATTTTGGAGTGTCAGTGACTTTTTTCAAATTTGCAATTTTAATGAATTCTTTTTGTGTGATTTACATGTAAAACTACCCAATGAATTTGTGGTCAACAATTTTTATTTGAATTGAATTATTTGAATTGATTGAAAAGTGATATGATTTGAGACGTGCATTTGTGGTGCAGTGGATATCAGCTCTGAATGAGAAATCGAAGAGCCGAGTTCAAATTCTGGTTGAATTTGTTGCATTCACTTACACATAAATACCGTTGGGAAAAGTATTAATTCATCTCTTCTCTCTCCAAGGATGGGTTCTGTAGCCTTGGTTAGCAACCAGTCTGCCTAGTCAGTCATGTATCTTTTGAGACATGAATGCCCATGCATATATCATATATGGCATTTAATGGACTGGTATTATGATTGAAAAGTGCTTAATTGACATGATGATTGCACTTAAGCATGAAGCACATTCGGTGTTGATACATATATCCAGATTGCTTGCTATATATATAATCATCTGCAGACAGATTTGTTTCACTGCATCACAGCTCATCAGTACAGTTAGACATCTGATTGCTTCTAGCCAGGATTGAAACTCTACCAAATTGACATCAGTCGGGGATTCTACCTCTGGACTAGAAGAAGGCAGACTTTAGCATGTTATATACAGTGTAAACACCAGTAACTGAGAGTGTTCAAATTTATCACTGAATGACTGATGCATAGATGTGTGAGTAGCTACTGTTTTTTCAAATTCCACCATTCCTTTAAAGTGCTCAATTGGGGTGTGAGAGCGTAAATAGTCATCCCTAGATAGCTCTGTTTCACTGTATCACAGCTCATCAGTACAGTTAGACATCCAATTGCTTCTAGCTGGTATGTGCATGTACAAATATATACATATGATGGACTCTCCCGTCGATCTCGACGTATGAGGTTCCGACAACTCTGACTTCATCCATGCTTCAGCCTCTGATGACATCTAAGTCCAGCAAGGGACTTACAAATCAATCCACACAGAGTGCAAGTGTGCTGGTTATGGGATGCACTTGCAGGTACCAATACATATATATACACACACACACATTTTTTCCACTGGTATCAGAAATTTCAAATCGGTTGTATCAACCGACCAAGAGATGAAAGGCAATAGTGAGGTGTGAGCAAATATTCCTATTAGTACATCCCAAGACCCTCACTATTGCACAATATGTGGACTTGCATGCAGGTCACTAGCAGAACTGAAGTGTCACATGCAAAACAAACATAAAAACTGAATGAAGTTGTTGGATCTTTATCGGGGAGTCAACACGCATATCCACACACCTACTGAAAGGATTGTTCAGTATAGTGTTTCCTGTTTTGCCAGATATTTCACACATTTCTAAAAATCACTCTCCCATGAGATAAACTCTTTTTCTTTCAATTTAATTTTTTCCTTAAGCCATTTCTTGACCTTTATGTTAGCTAAATTTTGGGATAACACCATTGTTCAAGAAAAGGTGACTGATGAAGACTTTTTTTTTTTTTTCTTACAGTGCTTTGATCTAGAATCTTATCTTCAGTTGAATTGTGAGCGAGGATCTTGGCGTTGTCCTGTTTGCAAGTGAGTTGCTCTTTCATCAGACTTTTTTTTTTTTTTACATTAAACAATGAAAAATTTCTTTATTTAAATTATTCACTTAGATTCTTTTTTCCTGTTCCAATTTTAGTTATTTATATTAAATACCAAATACAATAGGTGTTATCAAGTTTTGACCAAAGAAAAGTTTTCAACTGTATTTGGTCACTAATTTAGAAAAAGAGGCTGTGAAGTTTTGGACACACCTTATACTTTTAATATTAGTGAATAAATATCAAAATTTTTTATTTATTTATTTTTTTTTTGTGGAAAATGGAACTCCAAAACACACTTTTTTTGGTGTGTAAAAATGTTCCAGGGTATGATGATAAACTACATCAGGCAGCAAGGCATCTGATGAGGAGATTGGAGGATTAGAGGAGCATGGAACCCCCCTCTTAATTGCTGTTTCCCGGTCCACCCTGACCTGGGATAATAGCACTTGTAAGGGACCCTGCTATGAGCAAATATTTAACTCCACCAAAGCTAGGTAATTTAAGAGAAAAAGAAAAAGTTAGGCTGGGTAAAAGTCTTTACCTTTGGATAGCACCTTGTCTACGAGAAGGAAATTTCTGAAATTAAAACCTCTACACCTACTCTGTGTAGAATAGGGTAGGCTGAACTCTTTAACCTTGATAGGCAGTCTTCCTAGAGATGGTATCTTGGTAAAAACACTTGTGTTTCTAGTCTCCAAAACCGGTTGGTGTTATTAAGGGCATACAACTGTAAAACTTGGTCTAATATTTCATGATGGTTCAATTATGGAGCTGTCAAGAAAACCCATCCAACCCATGCTAGCATGGAAACAGACATTATTAACTAATTTCATCATGAGATCCACAGTGATAAACAAACTGATTTTGTAAATCATTATCATGAATTCAATCCTCTGGGTGGTCATCACTTGTAGCCTTGTGCCAGATCAAATTCAGGAGGTACTGATGACTAACTCTATGGAATAATGGTGAGAGACCAATGATACCCAATCTTTTTAGCTCATTGTTCACTTTGAACCCAGAATTTTTCTGTGACCCAAGAAATTATTATAGTGTAAAAAAGAAAAAAAAATGAAATTTCTGTAGCTTAACCTGAAATTTTCTATGGCCCATTTTGGGAAACACTAATGTAAACCATTATTTCTGTAAAATCAATCCTCAAAGAGTGCTCATCGCTTGTGGCTTTATCTCAAATTCAGATCCAGTGAAAATTGCAATATTTGTTATCACTTAGAAAATGTCTTATTTTGGGTTGGGGCTGAAGAGTTTTTTGAAAAATGCGTCTCTTACATTTGTAAGAAATTCGTATGCCAAGACTTCAGTCTCAAATTTGTTGTGAACAGTCCAGTAAACAATGGAGTAATGAAAAATGGGGACAGAAACCCAATCTTTCCCTTGCAACATCAGAAAAGCACATTTGCTCACCAAGCTCCAAAAATCAACTGCTTGTAACTTTTGAAAACAACGGCTTTTATTTACCAGGCAATTTTTCTGATTGCCCATGCTAGACAGGGAGGAAAGGATCATTAGCATAGCTTCTGATACTCATAGCAGCTTTTTTGTGCTATTAATTTTATTTAATTTTTTTTTCTTCATGACATTTTCCTCCATAGAATACACGCCACACGTTGCTTGGTTTGACAAAGTAATTCGCCATTTTCCTTGCTACAACATTAATAAAATGTTTTTTATACATTGAAAAATATGGTAAATGTCACAAAAGAGAAAAGGATTTTTTTTTTTTTTTTACAATTTGGAGAAAATTATTTTTTTTCTTTTTTTCTTTTATAAACTTGCCTATAATAGTATATATTAGAGGATTATAATCAATGCATAATATTGTTTGATCTCCACAGCAAAACAGCTTTGCTTGAGGGACTAGAAATCGATCAGTACATCTGGGCAGTTCTTAACAATCTCGCCCAAACTGATTTTGAAGAAGTGACCATTGACCAGACTGCAAGTTGGAAACCTGTCCCATTAAAAACTGCCGTCAAGCAAGAACCGGATGAAAATGGTAAGTTCAAAGCGTTTTCTTAGATTTGTTTTAAATTTCCAAAAATAATTCATGTCACATGTTTTTTTATTCAGTTTTATTAGTTATAGCAAAATTTTCCGAATGAGATGCTGATATAATTATGCACATGTTTGAATATTTATTTTTCAAAAGAATTAATGAATTTAATTTTTTTTAATCAGATATTTTTATTACTTCAAAAGTTATGGTGGATCTCGTATTTGAAATGCCTTATTTTTATTTGTTAAGCTATGTATATTGCATCTATTGTCCTGCGTGTTCGAGAAATCTTAGTAGAGAAGAAGAGTTCCCTGGCAGGGATTGAACTTGGAACCCACCATTTGATCCATTGTTTTATCACTTGATACCTGGAGAATATTGCAGCAAGCAAGATTTGTCAATCGCTTTGGGTTATAGCCATAATCAGTCAGTTGAGTGCCATATGTGAAACACGCTTGGGCGATCATGTCTCAAAAGAGACATGATTCAATTGTATTGTCAGTCTATAAACCTTATCAATAAATAGAATTAGACTCTAAATTTCATCCGTGACTGTTATGGTTGTCCTCATATTCTGTTAATGCCATCCTTGGAAAAAGCCTGAATCTGTCTATCAGTTTTTTCCTCCTATTCTCATCTATGAGTTAAATAGTAGGGCAAACTAGGCTCTCTAGCCTTGGTAGAACAACCAATCTAAAAGAACAGCAACTCTCAATTAAAAACTGAAGGCAACAGGAAGCTGCTCTTTAAGAACAATCCTGGCAATGTGTAGTCTACAAAATATTAAATAAAAAATGTGAAGTCATAATTGCATGCATCCTAAAAAGACATGGTATTTTAGGTGACATTATGGGATCTGTGATACCTGATTATTTTTTAACAAAAATTCTCAACATTTTTTTTTTAGGATTTGGCCACAAGACTAGAAAATAGTATATTACACTCAGGTTTGATTAAAAGCCATGCAACCATTACCTTATCCCATCAACTAACCTATATTTATCCAGTAAAAGTGCAAAATCTGTGCTTATATTAATAAACAAAATTGTTAGGAATTTGTGTTTCTTTTAATAATGTGTCAAATCCTTGCTGATAATTCTTGCCTATTCTAAAAAAAAAAAAAAAAATCACTTAAGAATTCCACTTACTGAATTTCTTTATATATTACGGAAATTAACGAAGATTAATGAAATGGTCTTTAAACAACTGACAATTTGAAATGATTTTATAGTGGATACTTTGTATTTGAAATAATGCCTATTTATTAAACAATGCATATTAATATCTATTGGCCACTGCATTCATGAAATGTTAATAAGTAAAGAAATGTGGAAGTAAACTTTTTGCATACAGTGTGGATATTTTTCATGGCCAAACAGTGCTTTTTCCCTTCAGGTGATGATGGTGGGGAATTTGGTCCCTGCTGGAGAAAAACAATTTTCTTGAATGAATATGTTGATAAACTCTGTAAAATAAATGAAAATGAGTGTCTATTTTTAAAAAATGAAGGACCCACTGTCAAAAGACTTGAAGTAATGAAAAAATATCGGATTAAAAATAAATCCATTCTTTAAAACATACACAAACACATACATACAGAAGATGAAACACATGGGCTAAGAATAGCTTTTTCTCTTGCCTTTTTACACATACACACACACACACACACATATATTCACAAATATCAAAAAGATGTTATTCAACCTCAGCTTCATATGTTTTTTTTTTTTTTTTTTTTTTGTGGGGGTCATAAATCGTAATTGTACCCATTAATTTGACTATCCCTCCTCACCATTATAAGAATGTTTAATTTTCACACCTACCGTGATTTTTCATAATCAGCTTGCAGCGTTTAATGCTTGAGGTGGCATAATGCTGACCAGTACAGAAAATGGTAATTGGCAAACCGAGTTCAAGTTATGGCTGAGGCTACTTGTAATTTTTGCTTTCCACTAATGCTCTTGTGAAGCCACGAATCCACTTCTCTTTGCACTGTCATCAAATAATCTTAATTCAATATCATGCTGCAATAATTGGCAGAAAAGAATGGGTGATTAAACACTTGGGAAAGCCGTCTTCCTGCAGGAGACCTGCCCGGGCAGGATTAGCCAAAAGCTGTTACCTGCATAGTCAGCCTTGACAGGGGACCGAAAAGTATACATACATGCAAGATTGTTTTTGGAGTTGAATTCAGGCTCGAAGAAACTCTTGTAATGTTTCATGAAGGCTTTCTTGGAGACTATGGTTCTTACCAATTCCTTTGTTTTGGATATTACTCTTTCAGATCAATGCAGTGGCGGCAACAGTCGTTGGATGAAAGCCATGTCTCCTTCCAGTATGCCCCTCCCAACAATGAACTCGTGGGAATTTGGTCCAGGGCATCAGCCTTCACCTTATTCTATGCCTCCCTCTTCACAAGGTAAATCTTTCAGAGTTGACTTCTTAAAACACATCTTCAAGCCAAATATTCAAGTATTTGAAATGGCCAATCAATGGCCTGGGACGAAACTACGCTATATTTAGTAAATATCTTAAAGCAATCAGTCTAAAATCAACTTCCACCCCACCTTGCAAAAAAAAAAAAAAACACTTTCTGTGATAGAGGTTCTTGATTGACATTTTGATCCTTGATAAAGTTGCAAAACACATGCACAAAACACAATACTTTGTCAGTTGTTTAAAGACCATTTCTTAACACACATCTTCAAGCCAAATATTCAAGTATTTGAAATGGCCAATCAATGGCCTGGGACCAACCAAATTACGCTACATTTAGTAAATATCTTTAAGCAATCAGTCTAAAATCAACTTCCACTCCACCTTGCAAAAAAAAAAAAAAACAAAAAATAAAAACACTTTCTGTGATAGACATTTTGATCTTTGATAAAGTTTCAACACACATGCACAAAACACAACACTTTTTTTAAATGTGAAACTTTATATCACTGGCTTTTACTAACACTCATTCGTTAGACCATTACCTGGGTATCCTTAATGTTTGATGATAAAATGTACATATGAATGAATTTACAGGTTGAGTATCCTTTATACAAAATTGAAAAATCTCTTCTTATGCTGATATGACTTGCCACAAATGGAAAATTTTAGAAAACACTAGGAAGGTTGAGAAGTGATATACAGCTGTTGTAAGTGATCTCATTTGTCCTCAGTGAGGGTTGCCCAACCAAAGTATGTAGCCTACCTTTTCATCTGTTTTTTGTTAGCAATCATTACTGCAACACCTTCGTTCCTGGATTACTTACTAAATGTTTCATGCTCAGTAAAGATATTATTCAAAACATGAAAAAGTTCTGCATTTATATATTTTTTTGTATGTAGTGACCATGTTTTGTTGTACACATACAGAAAGTAGAAGACATTATTTTTACATGAAACTTAATTTCAGTGGTTAAAAATCCATGTGAGAATTACATGAGTGGCATAATTATCCATATGTACACAAAATCTATCAAATTTTATATCAAACTACCTTTGGGGTGTATGTCTAAGCTGTGTTATGAAATGTATAGATATATATCATGTCTATGCTTAAGTTGCATTCTCAAGATGCCCCATTTTATAGATGTTATATACAAATTAAATAGTTTGTATTCCAAAATCTTAATGGGTCCTGGGCATGATGATAAACTGCATCCAGCAGCAAGGCCTCTGATTGGGAGGTTGTGAGGAGCATAGAACCACCTCTTAATTGCTATTGTTTTCAGGTCCATCTTGACCCAGATTGGTAGCACCTGTTAGGGTCTCAGCTATGGGCAAAGAGTTGGGGTCAAAACAACATGAAAGTATAAAAATACTTTTATAGAAACATATATACATAAAAATAGACTTTTATTAAAAAAAAAAAAATGTATACATTTTTGAAGAAAAAATTATTGCCACAACACATTTTTGAAGGAAAATTTCTCAGCAAAACATTTTTGAATACAAAACTAGAATACGTTTTCAGTTTTCTAAAATAAAAAGGAATGAAAAACAATTTGTTAAAATCTGACTAAATTAACGTTCTCACTATAACCAAACATTTACTTTAAAACATCCACCTTTTTGGCATTAAATAACACACAGAGGTGTTGATAGGCTGTTAAACAAAACTCACTCATTCACTCCAAAATCTTAAATCTTTCTTGTCCCAAGAACTTTGGATAAAGGATTCTCAACCCGTATTAAAATGAGTTGACTATTTTAATTTTTTTTTTTTTTTTTTTTTTTTTAAATCATATCACTCTGAGCAAGGCGATAACGCCACTGATGTGCAGGGGGCTACGTAAGAGTGAAAAAATTGGAAAAGAGAAACCACATCCTTGACAGGAAACAAGGGATGAGCCTCTTCACCTGTTCAATAGACGTGGGTGGAGTGTGAACCGGGCGATAGTTTAGTCTATCTACTCCAATTGAAAAAAAAACAAAGAAAAGAGTGAAAAGATTGGAAAAGAGAAAGCTGGAAACCCCATCCTAAACAGGGAACAAGGGATGAGCCTCTTCACCTGTTCAATAGATGTGGGTGGAGTGTGAACCGGGCGATAGTTTAGTCTATCTACTCGAATTGAAAAAAAAACAAAGAAAAGAGTGAAAAGATTGGAAAAGAGAAAGCTGGAAACCCCATCCTAAACAGGGAACAAGGGATGAGCCTCTTCACCCGTTCAATAGACGTGGGTGGAGTGTGAACCGGGCGAAAGTTTAGTCTATCTACTCCAATTGAAAAAAAAACAAAGAAAAGAGTGAAAAGATTGGAAAAGAGAAAGCTGGAAACCCCATCCTAAACAGGGAACAAGGGATGAGCCTCTTAACCTGTTCAATAGACGTGGGTGGAGTAACTGTTGTGATTGGGTTTTTTTTTTTCTTTTTTTCTAAATCAAGTGACAAATCTGGAACAAATAAATGCCAAAAACACTGAAGCTATCATTTGAGGAAATATTAATGGTCATTTCTTCTTTTGTTTTCCCTTGTGTGATTTCCAGTCTGTCTTTCATTTCCTATAAAGTTTCAAACGGAATTTATTTGAAGTGTATCAATAGACAAAAGTGAAACCTTGTTGGTTCAAAATTTAGCACAATTGCTGGCAAAATGTTGACCCATTTCCTGTGCCCTGTGCTACAAAGGCATTTATGGTGCATTCTGGCTTTCCTCTTTACTCCAAAGTGTAGGTACGTTTGCTTTCGTGCTCTGGTTAGCCTAAAGACGAAACAACACAATTGATCCCAGCCCACAAAAGGCTAAAGAATACAGAATTCCTGAGATTTTTTTCTCTCTATCTCGCTATTGCTGCAGTTAGAACAAGTCACATTCTAAGAGATAAAGATTCCTGCCACCCTTGTGTATTTTTTCCTTTCGATCTGGAGAGAAAGAGAATACAAATGAAATAAAAATATTGATCCAAATATTGATCCAAATGCCAATGTGGAAGAAACTTGTCCAAAACCTTAATGGAATATTGACAATACTTCAATGTTTGTTTTTTTTTTCTCATTACTTGAAAGAAAAAAGATTGACATTTTCTTAATCTTTTTTTTTTTTTTGTTCTTTTTAATTAACCTTCAAAATAAATGATTTTGAAAAGGAATCAGTTCACTGCAATGGAAACAGCAAATCCAGAAAAACATCCATATATATAAAATGCAACGTGTCTTATCTATAAATATAATACATCAGATTTGCTGTTTTATTTGTCTTCTTTGCACTTGCAATGCCAGATAACATTATCATGACAATAGTGGAAAATTTTACAAAGTGGGAGAAGAAAAGATTGACTCTACGAAAAAGGAGGGTACAACAAAAAAAAAAAATTTTTTTTTCTTTTTTTTTTTCTTCTAATCATATCGCCCCAAGCAAGGCATTTTACTGCCATTGTTGAGCAGGGGGTTACATAGGAATAAAATTATGAGAAAGAGTGACAGGTTATATAGGGGGTGTCAGGGAGTGAGTAAGAGAAAGAACTGTGACCATGAACTGGGGGATCAGTTTATGTATTGATTGTAATGTAGAATTGATCCCCCACTTTATAATAGTATAGAAAAAAAATTTCTTTCTTTTTTCTAATCATATCGCCCCAAGCAAGGCATTTTACTGCTACTGTTGCGCAGAGGGTTATATAGGAGGAAAGTTATGAGAAAGAGTGACAGGTTATAAGGGGGTGTCAGGAAGTGGGTAAGAGAAAATACTGATGAGAGTGGATGGAGAAAGGAGCATGAGAGAGAGAAGGTAAGTTAGTGAGATAGGAGATGACTATTGACTTTACATTTAACTTCTTGGAGATTATAGCCGTCAGGAAAATAAGTAAATGGAAAGGAATTCCACAGGTGGTAAGTGCGAGAAAAGAAATTTGTGTTTACAATTTATTGGTTTCACAATAAAAATGGTGGGACCTAGTTGCTAATCTTGTGGCTCGAGTAAATTTATATATAGGGGGCACCAGTGAGCTAAGTTCTGAGCAGAAGCCGTGAAAGTATTTGTAGAAGAGATACAGAGAAGCCACAGTGATAACTAAAAAAAATATTTAAGATGTTGGGGGAGGGGCAGTGTTGTATGTTCTCTCATCATCAGTTGTCTAGTGTTTGTATAAGTGGTCTTTTCTGTTTACAATGGACACAGGAGCCATGATTTTTCAGTAATGAAAAAAAAAACTTTTTTCTTTCAAAATCTCTCACAAAATAACGTACAGTATTTTGGTTATGGTCTGTGCATACGCTGCTTAATATAATATAAGATTACAGTAAAGTAGCTTCTATGGACATTACTTTTATAGATATTTTAATAAAATTACACTCTGTGTTATCGATATTTTATTATCCAATACCTTTATGTTTGAAGACATTACTATCATTTGTAGTATGACAAAGTAAAATTTTTCAAAGGAAATCATAATTATATTCCCATGGAAATTCCACAGGTTCTGCTAGTAGATATTATTTTATAAGTTGAAAAAATTCATACTAACAACTATTCCAGACAGCTCTTGCATTTGGTATAAAATTACCATATTTGATGGCATATAAGACACATCCAAATTTCAGCAGGTCAAATCAAGAAAAACATTTTAAAATTAGTCAACTTATTAGTAAATGGTACAATCTTGGTTATATTTATGAGTTATGATTTTGGTTAAAGAAGCCATGGTTTCAATTAAACAAATAAATAACAGGGGGGGGGGGGACATGAGTCTATATAAACTTTATTATATCCAAAGGTAAGAAAACAAAATAAAAATTGAGCAATTATTACAATTGAACGAAACAGTCAGTCAGTTAAGTGCCATACGTGATACACGCCTGGGCGATCATGTCTCGAAAGAGACATGACTGACTGGGCAGAAGATTATCCCGCAGTAGGTTGCCATTGATTTCTGCGGTAGACTGGTTGCCGACCAAAGCTATAGAACCCAATCTGTCCTGTTATTTGACTCATAGCTAGTGGGGGATCAGTTTATTACTTCATAACAATAGAAAACCGATCCCCCACTTTATGCCCAGTAGAAGCCTTTAATCATGTTTCCAACTATTATATTCAGTCAGTCAGTTAAGTCCCATACGTGATACACGCCTGGGCGATCATGTCTCGAAAGTGACATGACTGACTGGGCAGAAGATTATTCC